>PVKN010024890.1:0-14301 GCA_004027915.1 Capromys pilorides | reverse complement strand
AGATTAATTCTTCACTCTAGTTTAAAGAATGTTCTAGTAGGGAAAGTGGAAAATAAACATTGTAAAGGGGTAACTTGCATAATACTGAGTGTAGTAAGTACTATGAAAAGTAAAGCAACTACAATGGGTTAGAAGTGTGTTGTGGCTTAAGGAGGGTTAATTTTTTGTTGGTTTTGATTTTTAATCAGGATCTGGCTTTGACCTCACAGTGTAGCCCAATCTGGCCTCAGACTCTCAGGAGTCCTCCTTCCTCAGCCTCCTAAGTGCTAGGATTATACACTGAGGAAACAGTTAATACAAAGAACTTACAGAAGTCTGTACAAGGCTCAGGACTGCAGAGACAGAGGGAGAGGAGAGGGAAGGTGAGATCGGAAAGATAGGCAGAGTTCAAGTTATTGATTTTTTTTGTGAGCTTCTTTTTTTTGCGGGGGGGAGGAGGGGGAGGAATCCAGAAATTGAACTCAGGAACTTGTGCTTGCCAGACAACCTGATAGATTTTTTTTTTAGGTGTTTGGCCCCTTATCTCACATGAACATGGAGCCACTACAAATTTTTAGGAGAGATGTGATGTGATCTGAGCTTACAACTGATTCCCCTCCTGCCATCTTGAGAGCAAGCTAGATGGGGACAAGGGTGGAAGTGGGGCTATGCTAGGAGCCTGTTGTACAATTTAAGTAGAGTTAACAGAGGCCTGGACCACTGTGGAATGAGCCAGATAGTAAGAAGTGGCCACAGAAGTGATACATTGTGAAGGGAGACCCAGCAGGATCTCTGGGAGTGAAAGAAAGAAGCCAACGCTGATTTCTAGATCTTGGACGTGGTCAAGTGCAAAACTAGAGTTGCCGTGTAGGGAGTGAAGAAGAGTACTTATAGGGCTCCTGTACCGGAGATCAAGAGCTCCTTACTCTAGCTAAGCTCAGAGCATCTACTGCATGTCACAGGCAAACATCAAGTAGCAGGTAGAGGCAGGAATCTAGAATTCCAGGGAGAGATTAGCCTATCCTTATAAGATGGTTGAGATGTAAACGGAGAAGAGATCCAAAGGCCAAGAACTGGTACAGTCCAATATCTACAAAGGAGGGGAAGAGAAGAGAATCAAATACTGAGAAAGTGAAAGTCATCAACACTGACACCAAAACTGAGACCAAAACCAAAGTCCTGGACACCAAGAATGTGAGGTATATTGCGAGGTAGAAGAAGAAAGGAAGAGAGAGTGCCCACGCGTGTCCGATAACATGTAAAGGAGGACTGAGACTGACATAGGCCTTACTGGTGTGCTGGATACAGGAGGCTACGTTACAGGATTACATGGCAGCCTCCCAAAAGTCTACCTAAAACCTCAGAATGTGACCCAGTTTGGAAATGAGGTCTTTGCAGATACACCTAGTTAAGATGAGTTCATGCTGGGTTAGGGTAGGTCACAAAGTCAGTAACCGAAGTCCTTACAAGAAAGCCCTCTGGATGCACTGAGGGTCACAGAAGGAGAATGCCCCCTGACAATGGGGTAGAAATGGAAGAAGACCTTCAGATGGACAGCAGGCCTGCCAACACCTGAATGTCAGACTCTGGCCTCCAAAACTGCAGGAGAGCAAATCACTGTCACTCTAAGCCATATAGCCCTAGGAAGCTAATGCATTTGATAAAGCAAGCATTTAACACGTAGGAACCTCAATGTCCCGAATCTTTAAAACAGAGAAAGGTAACATTACCTACCTCAGAGAGTTGTGGTAAAGAATAGATTAATTAATATTTGTAACTTTCTTTTTTTATGTATTAAGTACAGAGTCTACAGGGTCTCACTACACAGATCAGACTTATGTGATCCGTCCTGTTTTTCAGCCTCCCAAGCTCTGGGATTACTGACATATGCCACCATGCCTAGTCTAAATCCCTGTCTCAGAGCACTCTGGGGGAAGGGCCACCACTGGCCCTGTGTCTGCCTAAGCAGGCACTTTAATCTGCTGAGCTATCTGGCTGGCCCTGTAATATTCATAACAGTTCCTACAAAATGGCATATAAGTGAACTATTACAATAATTATAAATCTATTCATTTGCTTTGATTTTTTTTTTTTTTTTTTTTAACCAGGGATCAAACTCAGGACCTTGTGCTTGCTGGGCAGGCACTTATGCTGCTGAGCTATCTCCCTGGGTGTTGTGAAATTAAAACACTCATTTCTTAACATTTTTTTTAGTTTTGTTTTGTTTTGTTTTGTTCTTAGAGACAGGGTCTCTCCATGTATTTCAGGCTGACCTGGAACTCTCTATGTAGCCCAGGCTGGCCACAAACTTGTGGTAATCTTCCTGCCTCAGCCTCCCAAGTGTTGGAATTATAGGCATGCACTGTAACTTGGTTTTACTTCTAAGTTAGAGCATAAATTTAATCTTCCCAAACTTCTAAACACCAATTTTACATTTAATAAAATTCTCTTGATTCTTTTGAAATAAAATTTTAAAACTTTATAAATCTAACAAATAAAATTCTCCTAAACATTTAAGTACTTTTTAAGGAATTAATTAGCTAACTTTTCTTGATCATTTCAACCAAAGTCACAAGCATAAATGGTGATTATATCAAATAAACTATCAAGCCCAGAATTATTCCCAAGTTCTTAACTCTTACAATGCTAAAAAATGAAGGCTGAGGCAGGAGGATTGATGGGAGTTTGAGACCAACTTAGACTACGAAAGTGAGCTCAAGGCCAGCCTGAACTACATAGCCAGACCCTATCTCAAAAAGACAAAAAATAAAATAAAAAATAAAAAAGAAGCATTTCTACATCTTAAAAATCAACTTTATCTAGTTAGCATTAGTTTTTCTAAGCACTTAAATATTGACTACAGGGGCTGGGGAGATAGCTTCGTGGCACAAGTGACTTCCTGGTAAGTGCAAGGTTATGCGTTCGAGCCCCAGCCCTGCAAAAATAAATAAAATAAAATTGACTGTAGATTTAACTAGTTAAGTTCTCCTACATATACACATTAAATTCATAAATTTAGTAATTTACTATATCATATTGTTAAGCACTTAGCTTAAAACCATAAAACAAGGTAGAATGAAGATAATAAAAGATGTATTGCACCTAAATAAATATAATAACACAAAAGCATCATTCCTTCGCCAAACATGGTGGCACACACCTGTAATCTCAGCACTCAGGAAGCTGAGGCAGGAGGATCTCTGTGAGTTCAAGGCCAGTCTGAATTCCATAGCAAGACTCTGTCTCAGAAAAAAAAAAAAAAAAAAGCAACGCTACTTCATCTTTTTTGTTATACCTTTCTGGTGTTGCAGTATTAACTTTCCAGTTAATAGGAACAGCATGATCAATTTAAATCTTCAAACATAATTGAGATTACAAACAGTCCCTGGTAAATGAAAGCCGAACACTGCTAAGATAAAATGACTGCAGCACAGCTGCAACACAGGGCAAGGTTAATTACATCTCTTCCTCTCCATCCCTAATCTGGGTAAATAGAACTAGGCACACACATAGACATTATATCAGACTCCCAGCTGGGACGTTCTTCTACTTTCTTCTCATCATCCTTGCCTCTTTTCCGCTGCTGATAACTGTGAACGCCTCAAGAGTAGATTATGCGTCGTGCGTCACTTATGCTCCTGGTGCTCAACATCTGTGGGACACATTAATAGATAAATGAGCGTGAATGTAGAGTAACAAGTTCCAGACCTCTCCTGCTTAGCTTTGTCCTTACTTTGTCTTGAGGTCGTAACTCCTTATCGTACCCCTCATCTGAAAGAACTGAAGATTCCTCTCAAAGGTGCCTTCGTTGGAGCTCTTGCTTCTCAGTTATGGCTAAACGAAGCTTTCTCAGTAAATAACAATGCCCATGTCACACAGGCCACCATCTGTCACCTTCCTCCACAGGGTTAACCTGACAGTGGATGACAGCACCCCTCTCCACAGTCTAAGCCACTCAGAGCTCATCTCTAGACTGAGACTCCTGTGGAAGGGGTGCTGCTGTGGAGCTGCCATGCAAGGCACAATCATTTGCCCCCTGGGCCACTGTTTGTATCCATAAAGGTCTGGTGGAGACTGGCATCTGGCACATACTACCCTTGCTCATTGGCTTTGCTTAGACTTGGTTTCCCTACCTGTTAAAATGTATTGTGTGTCATAGAGGGTTGAGGTAGGGACTGACATAGGGTGTGTGAGCCTCTTAGGCTGGAGCACCAGGTGATTGAGGGCTCAGTAAGTAGTAGCTGTTACACAAACAAGCTCGTTTTCTGTGTATTGTTGCAGTCCTCTGACTGGTGGTATGCTTATATTGGCATCTTTTATTTATTTTTTTCTTTCTTGCTTGCTTGCTTTTTTTTGTCTATTTGAGACAGGGTCTCACTATGCAGTTCAGACTGGCCTTGAGCTCATTTTTGTAGCCCAGGCTGGTCTCAAACCCACACCAATCCTCCTGCCTCAGCCTCCCAAGTGCTGGGACTACAGGCATGTGCCACCACAGCCCAGGGGCATCTTTTATTTCTGTACCATTCCAGTTCTTATAGAAGAGAGTAGGAGCAAAAAAATATCAAATACTCTCTTAGGGGGAAGGGAGAAGCTAACCAAATTCTTTTTTTCTAAACCGTATGTATGTATGTATGTATGTATGTATGTATGTATGTATGTAAGTATGTATGGAATGGCCGGCTCAGCCTGCCCTGGGGATGGGGCTGGCACAGCATGTGGTGCTGGGGATAAAACCATGGTCCCTGAGTTTGCCTAAGCTTGCCTACGCAGGCGCTTTAGACCTCTGAGCTATCTCGTTGGCCCAAGAAACTAATCAAATTCTAAGTGGGCTAAATGTGGTGTTTCTACACATACATATTTGCAAAGCTGTACTAAGCCATAAATGGTCCCAAAAGTCTGAATATTTTATGCTTTTTAAATAAAACTCTAAAATATAAATATTAAGTACATATTAGATTGAATCATGTAATATGAATCACTTCAGTTCTTGACAAGCATCGTAACTCAATGCCCTTAGATACTTCCTGTAATCAAAATCCATTTTTATATTCATGGGGAGATAGCATCTAATGTTCCACTCATCTTTTCGTGTTCTTAACTGGAGGTCAGTTGCAATGGCCTGTCTCACATCAGCTGTCATTTTTGTGATTGGAATGTCACTACACATTAGAGTTTTGCTCGGGACGGTTCTCATCTTTGCTTTCAATTTGATTTTATTCCAATCAAATCCTTGTGTCTCAGTACAGTTGAATTCACTTAAAATTCCCTGTTCAAATAGGATCGTAATCACTACTTCCTGTTGATGCTGTTGAAGTTCTTGGTACCTTCCAAACCTGTGATATGGCCTGGAAGGCAGTGGGCCTGATAACTAAAACACTGATGCCCTGCCTGGTTCATCAAGCCTGGAGCCAGCTCTGCCAGTGTTAGGGCCCCAGTGCTTAAACCACCATGGCTGTCTCTGGTGTTGAAGCCATAGTCTCCACCCATTCCCCACCAAGGCTCATGAGGACAACACTCCTCTGAACTCTAGAAAAATCTTCCCTCGTATCTCATCTTAGAAAAGTGTTGACTGAGCAACCTATTAGGCTTAAGAGGTGAAAAGATGTTTGTTATGGCTTATGTCTAGTTGTCCCCCAAAACCTCATGCAATCATGGGGTGAGGACTTCTAGAGTTTGAGACTTGACTCATGATCCACTGGGATTATGTGTTTTAGTTCTGATGGGGTTACTGGTCTGAGTATGGCTGAGATTATGGGTGTAGCCTAAGGCGGATAGGCTAAGGCAGAGAGCCTGAATGCAATATAAAGAGAGACAGAGAGACAGACATAGGCTGTACTCTCTGCTGATCTGGTTGGTTGGTTGCCTCTGTTGCGATTGTTGCTGTTCCACCACCATAAACTGGATGTTCTCTGCCCTGTTCCACTCAGCCTTGGGCCAGTCGAATATGGACTGAAACCTCCAGTAACTGTGAGCTAAATAAACCTTCCCTTCCTTCATTTTAGATGTCAGGTATTTGTCTCAGCAATGAGTAAAAAGTAACTAAGACAATGTTATGCTGTGTTTACTTTGTTTGGTTTGGCTCTATTTTGTTTTTTTCAGTCTTAGTCTCAAAAGACAGAAAAAGAGTAATGAATAGCAGGCAATACTGTTGTTTTCCTGAGACAGTTGAACCTCTTTTGCAGACTTGGTTTGCAGGCCCAGATTTGCCTAGAATGTTTACTCCTAAGAGGATTCCCTTAAAAGACAACCAGGAGTGGGCTGGCGAGATAGCTCAGCAGTCTAAAGCACCTACTTAGACAAGCTTAGGCCACCACAGGTTCTGTGGTTCAATCCCCAGCACCACATGCTGTGCCAGCCCCACCCCCCGGGCAGGCTGAGCAGGCTATAACAGAAAGAAAGAAAGAAAGAAAGAAAGAAAGAAAGAAAGAAAGAAAGAAAGAAAGAAAGAAAGAAAAGAAAGAAAGAAGAGAGAGAGAAAGAAAGAAAGAAAGAAAGAAAGAAAGAAAGAAAGAAAGAGAAAGATTAAGCCCTTGGAAGGCCCTTGAAAGGAGCTCCTGGCCTGGTAAATTCACATATGAATCAATGTCAAGACAAATATCTGTTCATCCTTTCCTGCTAGACTCATAAACAAATACCCACTTTTTCAGGGATGGGTGTATGTGCTTAAATATGTGCCCACACTTCAAAGCTAAGGGCCACGGTCAGACCTGGTTTTTCTTCTACTGTGTACCCCAGCTCATATTGTTTCTTAATGTCTTGGAAGGATTGCTTTACCTGCAAACATGTCACTCTAAAGTAGTTCCTTGATTTCAATTTGAGAATGTTTTCTCTTTTATAGTTTATGTGTAATTTTTTATTATTACAATATCCATGGAAATTACTTTGGTTTTCTATGACTGAAGCAATATCTATCATCTATACTGTGAAAGAGCCTGAGTGGAATTTCAGTTGAATGCTGAGCTAATGGTGCTAATTTAGGTTAATGTATCTGAGGAACTAAATCTGGAGCTCCATTAAGAAGCCCACCAATCCCAGCTGTGAAGCAAGGAATTATGGCTGTGATCTTGTGCCATTCTTGGCCCATTTTGTGTCTCCAGTAATCTTATTGGCTACCAGCCCACTCTTCCAACTAAAATCTGGTCACCTCTATCCTGACAGTTCTTTTCTTTTCTTTTCTTTTTTCTTCTTAATGTATTTGGTACACAACCTCACTCTGCAACTTGGACATGTAGTAATTCTCCTGTTTCAGCCTCCCCAGTGCTGGGATTGCAGTCATGCACCACCATGCCAAGTCTTGGTGGCCAGCTCAGTGCACCCCAAGTGGGGTCAGCACAGTATGTATTACCAGGGATCGAACCTGGGTCCTTGCACTTGCCTGGGCAGGTGCTTACACCACTGAACTATCTTCACAGCCTCCTGGAAGTTCTTCTAGTGCATCATATTCCTTCCTACCTTTCACCCTTTGCATAGGGTCGCCTCTGCCCACAGTGACCTTCCCTCCTCACCTGATAGGCTCCTCTTCAACCTAAATGGCCAACTCAAGACTTTCCCTTTAGGGCTGGGGAGATAGCTCAGTAGAATAAGCACTTGCCTGGAAGCACAAGGTCCTGAGTTCAATCCCCGGTGCCACAAAAAAAAAAAGGACTTTCCCTTTGGAATCTTCCCAGTAGACCCCATCAGCCTCTGCAAAAGTTTCTACAGCAATTACTTACACCTCTATTATTCACCTGTCCTTCTGTAAGGCCTTTGAAACTAGGGCAAGCATCTTGCTCATGGTCTTAATTTTCCCAGCATCCATCAGAGTACTGATACTTGTTTGGAGCATATTGAAAATGCACAGTGGAAAACAAAAATCACTCTTTGTCTCTTCTTCTTCCTACAGAAACGATGACTATGGATGAGAGGACAGCTCATGCCGAGGACACTGCAGGACAACCATCTAACAATGATCTTCAGTAACTTTCCATCCAGCAACACCCGGACAACTCCAGTGACCAAATGCTCAGCTGTAACCACAGCAATAACTGGCCCTCTTTCCAAATTGGGTTTGGTGACCCTCAAGAGTCCAGCCACTTTCTTCAGGTGGCCCAAGGTGATGTGCTATAGGGGAAAGCTCATCTCTCAGTGCCGAGAACCAAGATCAGACTATGGAAGAAAGCAAGTGACATAATGTCTGTCCCCAGAGGACCAGGACTCTTAGTGATTACTATAAGGCCCTTGGTAGCAGTGACATAGAGCCTGCACTGGCTGTGGTCATTCTGACACAAAGTTATTGGTTTGAATGCCCTGGAAGGATAGAATACTTAAAAATATATCCAGGTGCTAAATAGGCAGCAGATCTCAATTCAAATTCTACTACCTTTGAGCTAATGGCTGTCTTCAGAGAATAGTTTCACCCCAAGAAGCACTCTAGCTTTACAGATGATAGCCCCAAGAAAATAATAGGACAAGCAGGCCATTCCCCTGAAGAACCTCCAGTGCAAAGGAGGGTTAGTTCACAGCGAAGTCACTGCCCCCTCCATGCACATGGCAGAGTACCAGTTGACCATGGCTACTGTTTCTGCTCAAACCACATTCTGAATCTTGAGATTCTAGAACACTGTTTTCTAGGTCACCAGTAGCCACTTCTGTTCAACAGGTGTTATTAGAATTAAATGTAATGTCCATCCCTGCTAGAGAGGTGTGCCTCTCGATGACATATGCATTCTGGAACGCCCTTTCCCAGGCATATTTTTCACTGAGGGAACAGCCTCACAAATGGTGTGGTATGAGATCAAAGAGATGACACAGGGTCCCCTGAAGGGAAGGCACAGTTTGGGGCCCTCCTGGCCTGGGTGCCTTGTCAGATAGTTGCCATATGCAGCAGCCCAGGGTCTAGGCTCAGACAGCCACACGTAGAGGTTTTCTTCTCAATGTTCTGTAGCCCTCGGGGAATGGGAATAGATACAAGAGTGAAGGCCCAGGGCTCTCCCTGGGTAGCTCGTTCATCACTCACTTCCTTCCTGCCAGTTTCCTGCCAGCTATGCACCTCATCTTTACTGCTTCTGCTTCCACAGAACTGAAACCAAAGGCCTCAGCACATCCTAGGAGGGCCAGGGGCTGTCTCCTGGTGGTCCTCTCTCTGTCCCATTATGGTACAATACACCCCCTCCACACACTTCCATCTCTGCTCCAAGATAACATTTCTCTTTTTGTGCAGTTTCTTCACAGTAGACTCCAGAGTTGAATTGTGGTTTCCCTTCCTGGAAAGCTCATGACATTCATTTGGGTTAACATTTTCATGCGAGACTGAGTGGAAACAGGATCCTTGGATGTTATCAGAAAGTTGTGGCTGCCACATCTGCCTAGTACAAGAAACCCTACCCTGATGTCAGATCGAAAAAGGGTGGAGACCTCTAGTTGGGTGGGGCAGTGTTACTGTACCCCAGCTTCATGCCTTCCCTGGCCTGCCTAATCATTTCCATCTCTTATTGGCTTGAGGAGTCAAAAGGAATCCAAGCTCCGCCTGTTCCCGAAGACATGAGAAAAATTCAACTTTCTTGACCAAGGTTTCCCTCTGCCTATCCCTCCTCATTCAGACACCCTCCACCATACCAGTGTTTAGAACCAAAGCATGAAGGGTTAGCGCCAGCAGGGTAGTGAGCAGAATGATTGTCACTAGGTTCAGGCAGGTGAGCCCAGAAGAATGACCCCAAGGAAAGCAGGCTGGCTCCAGTAGACAGTAGCAGGCAGCCATCCTATTAATCATGGGTCTGTCCTTGGCAATGGGAGCCTGGGTTGAAGGTCCTGAGGCAGCAGTGCCTACTGTTCCTATCTCAGGACCTTCCTGCCCAGATAGGGCAGCCCTGGGGTACAGGGAGTATCTACTGGTTGTGGAGATGAGTACAAGGTGGCTTTGTGGAGACCGTCCGCAAGGAGCACTGCCCACAGGGCAGGCCAGCAGCTTTGTGTCTGGAAAGCTTTGCCTAGCCTGTGCAGGTGTGGCCAGAGGCTGGCTATAAATTTGAACACCTGCAGCCCATCTGTACCTCTGCCTCTGTTCTCTTGCATTCTGTTTGGTTGCCCTTTAGTTCCTAGTAAATGTTTCTTTTGAAAACTCGAATCTTGTGTTATTGCACTTGGGGGAAGAAGGTTTTCTGGCATCTTTCCAAAGATTGAGAAGAATGCTAAAGTACCTTGAAAACAGTGCAAAACAGCAGAAAGAGAAACACTGTGATTTGATCTTGGGAAGAGACCTTGTGGAGAGCCGGTGCCAAAAAGGAAAAGCCCAGGTGTTCTCCCTCCTTTCTGGCACTGATTCTTTTCATCTCACTGCCATGATCTTTAAGAAGATTTGCCCTGGGGCTGGCAAGATAGCTCAGCGGTCTGAGTGCCTGCCTAGGCAAGAACAAGGACCTGGGTTTGACCCTGGTACCTCATGCCACGCCAGCCCCTCCCCAGATGTGCTGAGCCGGCCACCAAGACTAGACGAGGTGGCTCATGCCTGTGATCCCGGTGCTGGGGTGGCTGAAACAGGAGGATCACTATGAATCCAAACTTCGTGGTGAGATCTTGCACCAAATACATAAAAAAATTAAAAGAGGAAGATCTACCCTGACTGTGGGCCGCTGCCAAAGCACCTTCCTGGCCTGTGACCCGGGCGGATCTATCAATGTGAGTACAGGAAATACACTGGTGTGTGATGAGTATCAGTGAGAAAAAGGAGCAAAAAGAAAGGTTCTCTGCAGTGCGGGTGTTTTCAAGATTGTGTTAACAATCATGACTCCCAGTGCAATGATTTCGTTTTCATGACCAGCAGTAAGCCCATATTTCATAAGCCCCAAGAGGAGGTGAAAGTCATTCTTTCACACATAACACAAGGATGCCAAGAAAAGATACAGAAATTGGCTTGCTATTTTCCTCATCATCTGGTCCTGCGATGGTGGGTGTTTCTAGTGCTATGTAACAAAGCACAACAGGGCTGGCCAAATAGCTCAGTGGGTTGAAGCACCTGCAGGCAGGCACAGGGGCCAGAGGTTCAATCCCCGGGCTTGCTATGCCAGCCCCAACCTTGGGGCACTCTGAGACAGCAATTGAGACTGGGCGTGGTGGCACACACCTGGAATCCCAGCTCTTGGGAGGCTGTAAACAGGCGGATCACTACGAGTCTGATCTAGTAGTGAGACCCTGAACACCCTGTAGACCTTTCCCTAAAAATACGAGAAAAAAAAAGGAAAAAGAAAAGCACCACAAAACATAGTGGTTTGAGGCAGGAGGATCGCCATGAGTTCCAGACCAGCCGGGACTACATAGCGAGATCCTGTCTCAGAAAAACAAAAGCACAGAAATGTATTGTCTTTGATTATTTTGGTGACTGGGCATGAGGGACTGCCCTCTCCTGGGTCACATGGTTGGTGCCAGGTAACATCTGGGGCTGGCATCTTCTGAATGCCTGACTGGGCTCGAGGTCACGTCTGGCTCCTCAGACCGAATCCCTGGGGTAGCTGGAGAAGCACTGGGCATTTCTCTGTACACAGCAGGCTTGGGCTCCCTCACATCCCGTACAGGGTCTCAAGATAGACCTCTTGAAACTCATTTGGCATCTCCAGGACTAGCATCACAAGAGTTCAGATTCCTGTAAATAATCTTTGAACTGACACCAAGTCATTTCTTCCACACACTACACATCAAAGCCAAGTCACAGGGCCAACCTGGACCCAAGGGAAGGATTGCACAAGAATGTGGCACTGGAAATTGTGGCTCATCAGAGCCTCTTTGAAAATGCTGGGGATGGGACCGGGGTGGGGTGAGTCAAACGACTTCCTGGATAGCTGTGTCTCTGAACATGCACAGAGAATGGGGGGCATGGGGGTGGCTGTCCATGGAGAGTTAAGCAGCATAAGCTAAAGAAGTCACTGGTTATGACTGACACAGCTTGTCATACATCACAAGAAACCTTGGAGGAAAACAGGATCACTGTCACAGTCCTAATAATGCAAACATGTGAGTTGGGGTTTTTTTTTCTTTCTTTTTTTTTATTTTATTTTGAGACAGCATTTCACTGAGCAGTTTAGGCAGGCCTCAAACTTATTATGTAGCCTAGCCCATCCTCAAACTTGCTGCAACCAGGGGCTGGGGAGATATAGCTCTGTGGCACAAGTGCCTGCCTGGCAAGTGCAAGGTCATGAGCTCAAACCCCAGTCCCACCAAAAAAAAGAAGAAGGAAAGAAAGAAAAGAAACTTGCTGCAACCCTCCTGCCTTAGCTTCCTGAGTGCTGGTATTACAGAGATGTGCCACCATGTCTAGCACCTTTTCTTTCTCTTTTAACCTCTCACTGGTGAGCAAAAATAGAGACAAAAATGCTAAGTAGAAGTGCTCTGGCCCTGGGCTGGGGAGATAGCTCAGTACAATAAGAGCTTGCCTGGCAAGTGCAAGGTCCTGAGTTCAGTCCCGGTACCACAAAACAAACAAAAAGAGAAGTGCTCTAGCCCTGTTATCAAGATTTTGCAAGGATCGTTGTAGCTAATTCAGAGAGGGATCTTATCAAACCTGGATTCAACTTCCTGTGGTTTGCCAGCTGTCTCCTTGCACTAAGACTCCGCGTCACCCATGCTGCCACAGTGCCTTTTCCTGCTGCCCCTCCCTCGCCCACAGTTCTGCATGTGGAGCAGCAAAGGTCTTACCCACTGCTTTTCCCTGTACCATGGTCTATTTCTAATCCATCTCCCTTGTATAACTTTCCCTACAATGTTATGCAACTGGGAATGAACTGAGAAAAGGACCTGAGTATGGATGTGTATATGGCCCCAAATTATATCTGCAAACAGTATGTGGACACTGAGAACCCTACAGGTCATTTAGCTGTCTACAGCCACCCATGTCACAGATGGCCACTGACAGCCACTGAGAGAGCGTCCGGCCTTGGAATACCCAGCCACTGGTGCTGCACCCACACTTAAGTCAGACAGGATCCCTGAGACCCAGATTTTCAGTCTGACAGGAACCTTTCTCTGTGTATGTGGCACCAGGGACTGAACTTGGTGCCTTGAGCTGTCTGGCAGGAACTCTTAACTCTGCTCCTTGAAGAGCTCTCTCAAACACAGGGAAGTGCTACCCCTCAGTAGCTTTTGGCCATCGTGTAGACAGGTCCCTGGCTGTAGACCCAGTGACATCTGCTGCAGAGGTGCTGCTCTGAGATCTTCGTAGCCAGAGAGAAGCCACTGGCAGTTGGGGAAGTTCTGGCCTGTCTCTGAGATGCCTTTTGTAGAGGTGTGTTTGAAGGCATGCTTTGCAGAGCGACATACACTGTTCCAGTTTCTCTCCAACTGCAGTCATTCCAAAATAAGGCAAACTTCATGGGAGAAGGGAAGTGTAGAAGGCCGAGGAAAAGAAATAGAAACATTGTTCACCAGAGAAGACCTGCAGGACCACTCTGAGGAAACCAGAAAAGAGACGTTGGCTTGGGTTCTGATGCAGTCTGAGTGAGTCTGAGTCCTGATCTCTGGACCCAGAACAGATATGAAGCAAGAAGAAGCCCTGAGCAGTGTCACGAACCTCACTGGGCATCCCTGTTGGCAGAAGTAAAGCTTCCTTTGTTTAGGCGCCTGTGGGAGCAGATCAAGCCTCTCCCAGGGACAATGGCAGGAGTCCACTTTTCGTTCCCACTCCAAAGTCTTGGCCTTTGCGACCTAGGATTCCTGGGCATCTGGGTAGAAAAGTCAACCAGATGGATGATTATCTCTGCGACCTACCTCCTCAGGGTCTTCCCACTTGGGTCCAGGAGCCCTGAGCTTAGAAGGGATGCAGACAAGATCAAAGGGTTGGAAGACAACCTTCAGGAGCAGCAAGGTCCCAAGCTCACCCATGAGCCGATGCCAGACTTGCACAGTCATTCCCATGGTGCCTTCATGTGGTGAGGAAGGAAAGAACAGGCCAAAGAGACCCGGGCCATACTGCTGTCCTTCTGTGTCACTGGTGCTGCCTCCCTAAACTACATCACAAGTGCTATGGTTTGTGTCTAGCTGTCCCCTCTCACACACCCCCTCCCCCCAAAAAAACCTCATGCAGTCATGGGACAGGGACTTGTAGAGTTTGAGATTAATTTATGATCCACTGGGATTATGAGTAATCCAAGGCTCAGATTATGGGTCTCAGTAGTGCTGGGATTATGAGTGTGAGTACTTCCCCCAGCCTGGGGCAGAGATCCTGAATGTAATGTATGAGAGACAGAGAGAAAGATTCTCTCTGCTGCCATTATTGCTGTTCTGCTGCCATAAAGTGGATGCCCTCTGCCCTGTGCCACTGCTGCCCTGGAGCCAGCCAAGTATGAGCTGAAACCTCCA
>PVKN010024889.1:0-14275 GCA_004027915.1 Capromys pilorides | reverse complement strand
CTGAGCCCTCCTAAGCAGGCGCTTTAGACCACTGAACCATCTCGCCGGCCCCGATATAATTTATTTTGAAAAGTTTTTTTTTTTTGGCTGGCTCATGCTGCCTTGAGGGTGGGCATAGGGATCAAACTGCTGTCCCCTGTGCCTGACTGGGATTGCCCATGCAGGCACTTATACCACTGAACTAACCTGAAAGCCCCCTTTATGTTATTTTGAGCTAAGCTTTCTTTGCTAAATTGTTCAGGCTGGCCTGGAAAGTGTGATCACCTGCTTCAGCCTCTTAAGTAACTCGAATTATGGGTGTGTGTCACCACTTCTGTTAGAAAATGTCTTTATGGCCAGCTCCAAGGCTGAAAGGTGGGTGAAGTTTAATGTTTTAGGCTTTTTAATTTACTTGGTCAGGGGAAAAGTCTCTAGTTTCTAGGACCTGCCTGGGAAAGATAAATTCTAGTTTTTAATGGTTTGAGTTGTTGGAGATAAAAAGGAGACACAAGCAGGACAGATGGTCAGAGACAAGTTTTGCATCTGAGGATTTTACTTCCGAGTACTGTTTTCTGACCTCTATTAGGAAAGGCCAGTTATTTCACTTTTAAAATTTAAATATATGCTAGATTATGCTTTAGGTACTTAAGATCCATCAGCCACATTTGACTGTCACCTGGTGTTAGAGAATAAAGGAACAGAGAAAAGTTGTTTAGGGCATAAAGCATTTACTGATGTTTTTTGCTCTCCTGATCTTTCCACATTAGGTATTAATTTTCCTGTCTTTTATCAATGGTTCACAATTTCCTTTCTGCTTCAGAGACAAGAGTCTCCTTATATAACCCTTTTTGACCCTGAGCTTGACAGTCTTCTGCCTCAACTTGGAACAACACAATGAATTTCAGAAGCCTTTAGCTACACTATCAACTCTATAGTTAAAAAAAAATCTTTTTCCTATGGCCTAAATGCATGTTGTATTACTTGTGTACTTTTGAGGACAATAAGGTAATCTGAGGATTAGTATGGCAAGTGACCCAGAAGGTACACAACTTAATATGCATACCTGAATCACCTACAATAGTGCTTTAAAAAATACTGGATGTCTGGCCTCTACCCACCTTCATACGTGGTTCACGAAATTTAAAGCGAACCCGGACACCTCCATATTAAGTGTCGCTTTAAGTTGTCTCCGAACTTCAAGAACCTTTGGGACCTTGAGACTCGGCAAGTGACTCCCGATGTCAGCGGACTGGAATTTAACACATCCTAGTGCTGCCACGCGTTCACTTTTCTCCGACTGTTATTCCCCAGGCGGTTGCTGTGCCTCTGGAAGCCGCGATTCGCCCTGACGAGGTCTCCTCCTAGGGCTGTGAGAGACCTGGGCTCGCCTAGGTAGACCGCGGGCCATGTGACTACAAAACCGGTTGCCAGCGGCGCGGCCATGTTTGAGGCGGGCACCCAACCTCGTGGTTCCGCAGCTGGGACACTCGCTGGGGACGCGGTGACCAGGACTTAAGATGGCTACCGAGGTACTCGCCAAGCCCACTAGCCAGTCCGTTAGTCGCCGGCCGGCGAGCTGGCTCGAACCGCGCCCGCCGCCAGCCTCAGCCCGCCGGAGAAGCCCAGGACAAACTCCAGCTATCGGCCGGGGGCGGGGCGTCCGCCTCCCTCCCGCAGCCGCCAATCAGCGCGCGGGGCTGGCTCGCCCGGGGCCGCCCGCGGGGGTGTGTAAGGACGCGCTCCGGCGGCTGCGGGGTGCAGGAGCTCGGGAGCGGGAACGTGGTACCTGCTGCTGCTCGGCGTGTGCAGAGCATCGGACCTGCGCGCGGCCGCCTGGGGCAGGAAGAAGTCATGACGTCCCTCAGGTAACCAGCGGGCGGAGGCTGAAGGGCTCCCGGGCAGGGCGTTAGCCTAGCGACCTCAGAGAGCCGTCACCCCTTGGGGTGTTTTGCACCCTCCTTTGGCAGCCGGTCCCCCTTTTGTTGGAGGTCCCCTCCACACTTTTCATCAGGGCTTTCCTCGGAAGTTTTGGGGTCTGTGGCACTAGGCGGTGCCCTGTGAGTCGCCTCTTGGTTGAGGTGACCCCACACCCAGTTGTAGGGGTTGAAGCCTGCCTGTGTCTGTAGTGGATTTCTCCTGAAAAATGCAGCTCCCTCTCGCTCCTTCCTCCCCATGCGCCCGAGGTGACCCAGGGCCGGAGGAAGGTGACATGCAAAATGTGTGCCCACGTTCTTGTGTCATGCCTTCTGAGAGAACTTCATGGTTGGCCATGAGTAACCCTGCAAAGTTGGCCTCTCCCGGATGCAGATTGATTCCTCCCAAGTTATGAAACTGTCCCTAAAATATTTGCTAATGGCTGGAATTATTACTTTGGTTTTCAAAGGTGCCTTCTGTTTATCTACTTTTATTTGAGAGTCTCAAGGGAGATGCAATTTGTTTTAGATGTTGGGCATATGACAAAAGCAGTAAAATGCTCACCAGTTACGCTTCCAGAATTTGGGAGGTTCTTTTTGGCGAATGGCAGTAAGATAATAGGGTTGTCCACTTTCTGTGTGTAGCCTGCAGTTGAGTGTTTAACTTCAGCTGTTTATAATGTGGTCTTATTTACTCAGTTTTTTGACCCGCGTCTTTAAAGCAGACTTTGGCCTTCATTGTCCAAAGAAAGGGAGGCTCCAGCACAAATTTGAAGAGAAATAAAATAAGGTAATTTTGGAGCTGTATGTTTCCAAGGGCCTAAATACTGGTGATTGCATGGCTTCTCTGTGGAAATTGTGATTACACAATATTTAGAAGAGGTTTAGACTCTAACCCTCAGGTAGTGGAAGATAAGATGCAACAGTGTTGAATTTTAACAAGCCTTTTCTCTTGAATTGCATAATTCTGTACTAACACAGAGAGTACTTGTCTCATTATGCAGGAGAAACTCAGGGGCTGAAATAGGATGGCCACATGGGAAGGTTTCATGGTAAATTACATCGCAGTGTATAAGTCTAGCCTATAAAACTAACAGTACAGTGTGGCAGCATGAATTAGGATAATGCTTTTACACCGACTTAATTCCCCTCCTCCGCACCCCTACTTCCATTCTCGTTAGGTTTGCTGCTCCAGTGCTTTCTATCTTAAAAATCAATGAATTCAGTTTTTGGGTTTTTTTGGCTCTTCAGCCCCAGAGATGAAACCCAGAGCATTTTTACAGAGCTACATCCACAGCCTTTTGCAGTTTTTAAATTTGGGATGGGGTCTTGGAAAGTATCCAGGTGGGGCTCAACCTTGTGATTTGTTTTAGTCTCCTAGGTAGCTGGGATTACTCTGTCTGCTTCAAATCCCCCCCTCCCAGATTTGCTTGCTTGCTTGTGTTCTGTCTGTCTGTCTGTCTGTCTGTCTGTCTGTCTGTCTGTCTTTTTGAACTATTCAGTTCAGGCTGGCCTTAAGCTCACTTTCTAACCCAGGCTGGTAATCTTCCTGCCTCAGTGTCCTGTGTGCTGTGATTACAGGCATGCACCATCATGCCCAGTTCAATTATTATTATTATTATTATTATTATTATTATTATTATTATTAGTGTGTGTGTGTGTGTGTGTGTGTGTTTTGATTGAACCTCTGACCTACATGTTGACTATCTTCTTCCTGGCTATTCCTTGTCGGAGGGAAAATCCAACTCTAAAGTTTCTGCTGTATAGCAAGTGAGATAGCAAGATAGATGTATCTTTAAATGTGGGGGTTTAATAGTGGTACTTTTCAGAAGATTAATTTAAAATTGATGCCGTGTATGTGGATATACTTTGAAAACATAGGTAACTTGATGTTTATTTCCCCAAGAGTTAGTGTGTGTGTTTACCAAGTCTTCAACTATACTGATACAGTTCAAAACAAGGTCCTTTAGATGTTACCTAAATATTTTTCATCTGAGGAACTGAGACGGAGAAAAGTGTAGTGCTTTTTGCAAGATCAGTTAGTGGTAAAGTTAGGAACTGAATCTGGACCTCTATGATCTGGTGCTGGACATGATGCCTAAAGGAACAATATACTACTTTCCTGGAAAAACTGCCTCTGTGGGCAACAGTTATAAAATATGTATTATGAAATCTATAGTGTTCTTTTGTTTTTCTCTGTGGTTCTCAAAATTTGGTAACAGGTTCAGTGGGAGGTAAGTGAAGGGACCCTCTATGCAGACACTGTCTTGGAAGTTCCCAGTGAGGACTGGAGTTAGTGCCATTGTGTTGTAGCTCTAGGTTTTTTCATTCATGCTGGGTTCTGATTTTATTCCCATTCTAAGGGTAACCTACAGAATAGGTATTGTGAGCCTTTTTACTTGTGAGAAGAGTGATCACAAGCTATCGGTATCTGACTTTATGTCCAAAATTCTTGCATTTATACCAAATATATGTGAGTCTTTGCCATGACTACGGAATGTATAGGATTGGAAGACCAGTGTCCAACACACCTACTACCTAACCAAGAAGCTTTTTTAGTTACTGATCTTCCATTTTCCACCCTGGACATTAATTTCATGAAATAACTCAACAGAGGTGATACTGATATGTATCCTCCAGTGTTGTTGGGGAAGTGTAGAATATGTTTGAATTTTAAAGCATTTTATAAATGAAATATGACCGTTCTATTACAAGTACTTTGAGTTTGCTAGGGAATAATGTCATCTGGAAAGACATATTTCAATCTTACATTTTATTTTGTTTATTTTATTTTTGTCTTTTTTGAGATAGGGTCTCACTATTTAGTTTAGGCTGGCCTTGAGCTCACTTTGTAGCCCAGGCTGGTCTGGAACTTACAGTAATCCTCCTACCTCAGCTGCCCAAGTGCAAGGATTACAGATATTGCCACCATGCCTTGCTAAATCTTACATTTTTAAGTAGGAGCTAAACTTACTTATCTAATTTTCTAGTTTTATATAGTTGAAGATACTGTGATTTGTTCATGTTCGCATAAATAGTGGTGTAATTCATGCTAGATCTTAGATCTAGCTCATTTAGTAGCGTTCAACTATTAGGATGTACTAAATCATGATTTTATTTTTATTTCTTTTTGGAGTTGGGGCTCTTGATATGTAGTGTAGTTCAGGCTGGTTTTGGACTCATTATAATGCTTTTGCCTCAGCTTCTCACAAGTGCTGAGATTACAAGTGTGTGCCACCACATCCTGCAGGCGAATGACTTTCTGTTCTTCTTCTTCTTCTTCTTCTTCTTCTTTTTTTTTTTTATTTAAGATCTCTGAATCATTTGGCTGAAAAGAGTCTGACTTCCATTATTGTATTCTGTCCTACTACATCATTACTGATCGAGTATATAAATTTACTGCCTCTGAGACTAATTACTGTGGTTGACTTTTATCCTTTGTTATATATATGTCATATTCCAACTGTTCTCCATTTGGGAAATGACAGAATTTGACAGATTGATACTTTGTCATTTTTAATTGGCCCAATAAGAAAGTTGAAGCCTGAGCTAAGTTCAGAAGATAAGAGAAAATGTAGACTATCAGGACTCAAAGAGGAATTTAGTCAGCGCTCCCCCCACCCTTTTTTTCTTCTGTACTGGACCTTGTGTCCAAGTGGAAATGTTATTTTTTTCTTATACAGTGGTTGAGTCCAAGATAGAATTTAGATTTCCTGGACATAAATAACATAGATCTCCTAAAATAACTCTTTGAGTATTGCCTTGTTTTCTCAACATCAGTGTCTGGTCTGGTGTGACACTGGTCTGGTTTGACACTGCTTACAGGTTTGGTGTGAGCCAGGGAAGACTGGGCCAATGAGTTGTGGAGACAGTGTTTTCTATGGAGCCAAAGAGCCCTTTCTTTGCCTGCCTAAACAGGTTGGGTTTGGTCTAAGACCATTCTGGGACCTCTGGCTACGACCGCTCTGCGTGATGGTTCTGGAACCACTTCTGTGGGGTAGGCCTACAGAGGAACGTTTGTGTGGGCTGTGGGTGTGGTCCTAGGGTATTTTTCTTCTAACACTCAAGGCTTTTTGAGGTATATCCAACAGATTTAGCCAAGCCACTCAGATGGAGAACATTCATATGGAGACTAAAATTACACTAAGACTGAAACTTCCTTCATTGACTTAGTTTCTTTAGAGCATTTAAACAATTTTCAAACTCATTTCTGGACCTATAGTTTTTTTTTTCCTTTTGAGACAGTGTCTGGCTATGCAGTTCAGGCTGGCCTTGAGCTCACTTTTATAGCCCAGGCTGGTGTGGAACTCACACTGATCCTCCTGCCTCAGAGTCCCAAGTGCTGGGATTATAGGCATGTGCCACCATGCCTGGCATTTATTTTTCGGGACTGGGATTCGAACTCACAACCTTGCACTTGCCAGGCAGGCACTTGTGCCACAGAGCTATTTCACCAGCCCCCACCCCCTTTTAAAGGTAGTAGATTTCAGATTACTGCACTTTGTTATTTATTTATTTTGATTATGAGATCTCTTAGTACGTCAAATGAGCTTTTAAAGGGAAGTGAAGCCATTTTATTGGAAAATAAAATTTTTGGAGAACCAAAACAGAAATCCTTTTCTAATGTGCAGTTTTGTCAGCTCTTAATGCTCATATTTATAAATAGGTCATCTTTGTTTGAAAAAAGGGAGGTTTTCTAACTGCAAGTCTTTGTGGCCATGGTATTGCCACATTAAACAGAACTGTTCAAAATAAAACTAGAACCAAAATGGTTGTCTAGACCGAATGTTAACCCTTTCTTGCAACTTTCATTAATAGTAGTCTTGTCTGTTTGCCTTTTTGTGCCTCCATGGTTTTACATTGTTATTTTAAGAACATTGGAGCCACACATGGTGGTGCAAGTCTGTAATTCCAGGATTTGGGAAGTCAAGGCAGGAGGATTATCACGAGTTCGAGGCCAGCCTGAACTGCATAGTGAGGCCCTGTCGCAAAAATAAAACAAAACAAAAAAAAGAGAAACAAATTAATAAAGCATAAATGTACATTTTTAGTTTTTATATAATGAAACTAACTTATAAATGGGATGATCCTGTGTCTCATTTTGCCTAGGACATTCTGGTATTGTGCATGTTGTTGTCATTGCCAGCCTGAGCTATATAGCGAGACCCTGTCTGAAAAAAACAAATCAAATGAAATCAAACAAAATAAAACAAATGCCTTGCAGGCCCTGCCTCGGGGCATGCTGAGCCAGTGACTGAGACTGAGCGTGGTGTTGCACGCTTGTAATCCCAGCACTTAGGGGAGGCTGTAAGCAGGAGGATCAGTATGAATCCTATCTATGTAGTAAGATCCTGTAGACCTTGTCCTAAATACATTAAAAAAAAATCTAAAAAGAAAATCAAGCAAATGATAACATATGTAAAAATGCTTTATACCAGGCATGGTAGCATATGCCTATAGTCCCATAGCTTTGGAATCCCTGTCTCAAAAGGTAAAAAAAAAGAACTTGGAAAGAATAGCTCAGTTGGGCAGGTGAGATGGCTCAGTGGTCTAAAGCGCTGCTTAGGCAAGCTTAGGTAACCCCAGGGACCGTGGTTCAATCCCCAGTACCACATGCTGCGCCAGCCCCACCCCCTGGGCAGGCTGAGCTGGCCATAACATAAATAAATAAATAAAGTTAAAAAAAAAAAAAGAATAGCTCCGTGTAAAGGCTATGGTAAAATCCCTAGTATCATATCAAAACAAAATACAATACTTGAGAATTGCTTCCTATTTGTTAGTCTTGTCACACATATGCTCCTGAAAACTGAATTTAAAATGAATAATTTCATCTAGAAGTTGGTATTTCAATGAAACATTTACAATTTAATTTTTTTTTTGTACCAGGCATTGAGTTCAGATTTTTTTTTTTTAAATAATGGAGAACAAGGAAATAATAGTAGTTGGAGTATATGCTAGGTTGATTTTTTTTTTTATGAGGAGTTGAAATTTCAATGTGTTTGTATGCAGAATAGGCTCGTCCAATAGAAAGGGAAAAAATGAGCACTGCTAGGCCGAGGGAATCAATCACATAACCCTGTGCACAAGTAGAAGATTTTGAATGCAGAAGCAAGGATTGGCCTCAGCTATCTAAGAAACATATTATCGTACTCTGTTCACTCTTTAAAAAGTGCTAACAATGTAATATACTTTGTTGTAGAATGAAATGCTGGGTTATGCTAGCTGAGGTTTTGTTATGTAAGTAACACCAGGTCAGAGAAAGTTCCCTTCTACCTCTTTGCAGTTTATTTCATTCCTCTTCACTCCCCTCCCAGACACCCACTTTCTGACTTCTCTTATCATCGATTAGATTTGCCTATTAAAGGGTCAGCCATTTAGCTCATTGGACTAAAGTGCCTACTTAGGCAGAGTGCAGTGGCAGGGGGTTTGATCTCTGGTGTACCCTGTTGGCCCTGCCCCTGGGATATGCTGAGACAGTGATTGAGACTGGGTGTGGAGGTGCGTGCCTGTAATCCCAGTGTTTGGGAGGCTGAAATCAGGAGAATTACTGAATCTGATCTACGTAGCGAGACCCTGTACCAAATACATAATAAATAAATAAATAAATAAATAAATAAATAAATAAATAAATAGAGTTACCTATTAGAGAGCTTTGTGGAAATGAATCAGACAGGACTGTTTCTATTGATTATTTCTACTCAGCATGGTCATTTAGAGGTTGACCCATTTTGATGTGTATGTCAGTAGTTTTCCCTTTTTGTTGCCGAGTGATACTCTATCACATGTTTTTTGCTTTTTGAGACAGGATCTCACTATGTAGTGCAGGTTGGCCCTAATACCATTATGTAACATAGGCTAACATGGAACTTGGGGCAGTCTTTCTGCGTCAGCCGTAGGAGAGCTGAGATTGCAGCCATGTACTACCTTGCTTGGCAGTTCATCATATGTACATAATAAAAGTTCTGGGCTGTTTCTGGTTTTTGAGTATGATGAATAACGGTATTGTGAGCATTCCTATTTAGAAGTTCTTGTGTGTGGATTTGAGTAAACGCAGCAATTGAATTGGTGTGTCTTAGGGTAGGTTTATTATGTTTAACTTTCAAAACATTAAACATCCAAATCAAAAAAATTGACATATTTTACATTTCTACAAGTGGCATTATGAGAACAGTTGTTCCACACTCTTGGAAATATTTGACATTTTAAAATTTACTGTAGCCATTCTAGGGAGTGTACAGGTGTATTTCATTGTTGATTTAGTTTGCATTTCTCCCATGGCCAGTAATGTTGTAATTGCCATTTACTTGTCTTTTGAGGTGTTCATTGGTTTAAGTCTTTAAAAAAAAATTTTTTTTTTTTTAATTTTGAGATAAGGTCTTACTAAATTGCCTACACTGGCCTCAAATGTGACATCCTCCTGCCTCATCCTCCCCAGTGTCTGGGGTGTACATCTTGCCATACTCCGTGCAAACCTTATATCTATAGAGGCCTCTACTTAGAATTATCTTTTCTTTGCTTCTTTCTTTGTTTTTTTTTTTCTTTCTTGAGTGTGAGTTAAACCTCGGTTTTCATTCGTATTAGTGCTCTACCATTGTGCTACACTCCCAGTCAGGATAGCTGGACTTAATGATTTTTCTGCTTTACAATAATGGGAAAGCAACAAATGTTCAGTAGAACCTGTACTTTGAAGTTTGAATTTTGATCTTTTCCTGTGCTAACCACGCATGAAGCAATACTCTTCCATTCCCCAACCCCTAAAGAACTGGGAATTGAACCAATGCCTTCTTTTCCAAATTACATCCCTGGACCTTTTTTCGTTTTTTATTTTGGTACAGAATCTTGCTAAATTGTGTGGGTTGGGCTGGACATTGTTATCCTCCTACCTTAGCCTCCCAGAATAAAAGAATTTCAGGGGTACACCACCACATCCGGTTAGAGTGCCTGGAGGCAGGGCCACCGTGCCAGGAATCAAACCGCCGTCCCTGCATTTGTCTAAGCAGGCACTTAGTCCACTGAGCTATCTCACCCACCCAACATCCTCTTTTCAAACTGGACAGCTCAGTAGTTTCTATTGTGCTCACAAAGTTGTGCCACTGTCACCACTACTCTCAGCATCGTTTCCATGGCTCCAAAACAAGACCTCATCCCTGCTAGCAAGTTCCCCCTGTTGTTGGCAGCCACTGATGTACTTTTTATCTCTGAATTTTGCCTATTCTGGACATTCATAGTTGGCTTTCTGTGCTCATTTTTTTCATTGAGTCTAGCATTTTCAAAGTTCCTCCGTGTGTGTTTTATTTCTTCTTGTGCTTCACCACTATTTAATCGTATGGATATGCCACATTTTATTTATCAAGCAATTAATGCATGTTTAGGTTTTTATACCTTTTGGCTGTAGAAGTAAACTACTGTAAATTTCAATGTGCACATTTTGGTATTGTTATATGGTTTTATTTCCCCCAGGAGTAAAATTGCTGGACCATGTGGTAATTACATGTTTACTTATTTGATGAGCTGCCAAGCCTTTTCCCAGAGTTGCTGCATTGTACCTTTCCAGCAGCAGTGCCTGTAGTTCCTTCTCATTCTTGTCCATGCGTGCTGGTTTTCCATCTTCTCTGAGGCTCTCTGTGCTTGTCTAGGCCCATGTTATACTCAGCCAGGTTTGTAACTCCGCCGCAGCCTTCTCTCCTGCCTGTGAAGAGGCTTGGGCTCAGAGGCGAGAAACCCAGGTGTTTTCAGGGTAGACCCAGCCTTGGGTACATGTACCCAGCCTTTGAGAGCCTCAGGAATATTCAGAACTTTCCAGTTCCTCTCACCCCATGGACATTTCAATCTTCTTCTTTTTTTTTTTTTTTTTTTTATTATTTTTTGTATTTTAGGGAAAGGTCTACAGGGTGTTCAGGGTCTCACTACTAGATCAGACTCACAGTGATCCCCTGTTTACAGCCTCCCAAGAGCTGGGATTACAGGCATGCCACCATGCCCAGTATCAATTGCTGTCTAAGCTGGCCCCAGGGGTGGGCCAGCACGGCAGGCCCAGGTCTGGGGATCTCTCGGCCCCTGAACCTGCTTGCAGGTGCTTTTATCTGCTGAGCTCTTTGGCAGGCCCTGACATTTCAATCCTTACTTCTCTGTTTTTGTTGTTTTGACGTTTTGAGACAGTCTTGCTAAGTAGTCCAGGCTGGCCTCAAATTTGTGATCCTTCTTTTTCAGCCTCCTGAGTATAGAGATTACAGGAGAACACTGTGTCCATTTTTGGTTTTGGTTAGCTTGTTTGCTTTAACTACTTCAAGCAGCTGGGATATTAAACAACCCCCCACTCCCCAAGCCCCCACCCTCCCCACCCCCGGTTTTGACAATACCTTGCAGGAGAAAGACTGTTAGCACTGGGTCAGCTTGAAGCACAGTAAGTAATGGATGCCTAGTCAGTTTTTTGGGGCACACCAAGTCAGCTGAAATAATAGTGGCTTTGAAGGAGCTCAGGCCTTGGGGCCAGGGAGATAGCTCTGTGGCACAAGTACCTGCCTGGTTAAGTGCAAGGTCGTGAGTTGGAACCCTGATTCCGCCAAAAAAAAAAAAAAAAAGGAGCTCAGGCCTTGTTTCCACCCCTCCAGGGCCTGCAGAGCTCTGTATTCTACTGTGTCTGAGGTTTGTTCCTTCCCAGGACTACTTTGGAGTAGGGGAAAAAAGATGGGAAGAGGGCAGGAGGCAGCGCACAAAACCTGCTGTAATTACGAAGTCTGTACAGCCTTTTATTTTCTCCTAATCTGGATTTTCTGTGATTGAATTCTATAAAAACATCAATTTTCCAACCAAAATATATTTAATTATGTTAACACTCTAATAAGCTATGCAGAAAACATGAGACATGCACCTTCACAGGCCAGTGTGTCAGGTCGGATCCCTGCAGAGGGGATTTCCAACATGACCTCATTTATTTGTGGGGCAACAGAGCAATGCTTTTTAAAAGAAAATTAAAATTTTATTGCTATGTGCTTTAGTGTGTGATTATATTCTTTGTGGGGCTTTCTTTAGGTGATCGCATTGATTTTCTTTTCCAGTGTGACCAGCCCTCTGTTTTCCTTCCATCCTCAGATCTGGAATCAGATGAGTTTCCATAGCCTCTTCTTCCTTTCTTCTCATATTTGACTGAAGTAGTTTGTGGAAATGAAATAAGCTATCTGCTGTCCAAGATAATTCCTGTGGAGACTGACCGTCTGTCCAAGACTTGTGTTGCTTTAAGATATAAACCGTCTTATCTTCTGTTTCTGTTGGGGGTAACTGACTGCCAATCTTTGATGATTGCTGCAAGCTGTTGGTTAATATTTAGAGTTTGGAAAAAAAACTTTTTTTTTTTTTTAAGGCAAGTGCCCTTGTTGCTTTTATGGAAAAGAGGATTTTTGGAAGTTCTTACCCTGCCACTGCCAATGATATCACTTAATTATTTTAAATTTTTTTTTTTTTTTTTAATGAGTCAGGTTCTGGCTCATAGTTTAGGCTAGCCCTGAACTCCCTTTTATAGCTCATGCTAGCCTTGAATTCCCACTGATCCTCCTGCCTCAGCCTCCCAAGTGCTGGGATTACAAGTGTGTGCCATCATACCTGATTATCCAGCGGAGTATGGTACATGTTCACAGTATATTACCAAGCCCAGGAAATTGATTTTGACAAAATACTACTAAATTGACTATAGGTAGTCATTACTAGAATGTCACCAGTTTTTTGTACACTTTGTTTTTGTCTTTTTGTGATAGGGTCTCTCTGTGCAGTTTAGTCTGGTCTTAAGCTAACTTTGTAGCCCAGGCCGATCTTGAGCTTGTAATGATGTTTATGCCTCACTGTCCTGAGTGCTGGAATTGCAGATGTGTGCCACCATGCCCAGTGCAAATTTAAACGTGATAAAATTTTATAGAATTATGCACCAATACCAGTAACTTTAAAAGTGTAGCTGGGCGTCATGGCACATGCCTGCAGTCCCAGCATTCTGTAATCCCAGCACTCAGGAGCTGAGGTAGGAGGATCTTTGGGAGTTGGAGACCAACCTGGGCTACAAAGTGAGCTCGAAGCCAGCCTGAACTGCAAAGCCTGTCTCAAAAAAAAACATAATTGTTACCATAATCAGGATGCCAAACTGGTTGTGACAAACTCCTCATGTCATCTCTTCATAGTCATGTTTTCTCCTAAAACCTTAACACCTGGCATCAGATCTGTTCTCTCTCTCTCTCTCTCTCTCTCTCTCTCTCTGTATTTAGTACAGGGTCTACAGGGTCTCATTACACATATTGGACTCCTAGTGATCCTCCTGTTTTCAGCCTCCCAAGTGCTGGAATTACTGGCTTGTACCACCACACCCATTCTCAATCACTATCTCAGCACACCCTGGTGGCAGGCCAGCACAGCATGCAGGGAATTGGATTGGGAGATCCCTGGGTCTGCCTAAGCAGTGCTTTAATGATTTAATCCGCTATCTGGCCGGCCCTCAGATCTGTTCTCTATCACTATTGTTTTGTTGACTGAGTATGCAGAAAGTAGATAAGGATGACTCCTCCACCCTGTTAGCACAGTGCCTTTGAAATCCATCCAATTTGTGTGCGTCATAGTTCATTCCTTTTTCCTGCCAAGTAGTAATCCCTTACATGTGTGTTTCCTAGGTTTCTTACCTAATCATTTGGGTTGCTCACAGCTTTTTGTCCTTAAAAATAATTTTGTTAAGGGCTGGGGAGATAGCTCCGTGGCACAAGTTCCTGCCTGGCAAGTGTAAGTTTGTGAGTTTGAACACCAGTCCCACAAAAAAAAAAAAAAAAGAAAAAAAAGATTGTTATAAACATTTCTGTGCAAGTTTTTATGTGAAGTTATTTTCATTTGTCTAGAATAAATTTCCAATTCCTTACTTATAGTTGTGCCTTTTTTATTACTAATGAAAGAAGGATGTTAAAAATTAACTAAGATTGTTTATTTAGAGATAGGGATTTGGCTCAGTGTGAGCGCCTTTGCTTAGCATGTGCAAGGCCTTGGGTTTGTTACCTAGCAGCAGCAGCAGCGTGTGTATTTGCCTTCCCCCCCCCCCAGTCTTTTTTTATTGGTACATTTTGGATATTCATAATAACATTCACCATAGACCATTTGTGCCTGTACCTGACTTTGCTGCTTTTTCCCCATTCCCCTCCCCGCTTGAGCCCTTCTCTATCTCCTTATTTACAGAAGCTTTGTTTTCATCTTTTTCTTTCTTTCCCCTCCCCTTGTCCTTGTTCCTCTGCTCATTTGAACATTTCCTTCCTGCTTCGCAATATCTATTATTTGGTCTATCTATTATTTACACTTCCAGTGTCTCACACCAGAGACTAGTATTAACTATTAAATAGTATTTAATTTGGGTCTTTGGGCTT
>PVKN010024888.1:0-14302 GCA_004027915.1 Capromys pilorides | reverse complement strand
TTTATGAATTTCCCTAGCTTCAATTCCTCCACAGGTAACAACCAAAATCTACTCTATGCTTGTTATTCTCTTGCTTAAGAGAACAATCCAAGAGGAAAAGATAACAACCATAAATATATCTGCACCAAAAACCAGTTCAACCAACTACATAAAACAAATATGAATGCACATGAAAAGTCAAATAAGCACCAACACAATTATAATGAGAGACTTTATTACAGCACTATCACAATGACAGAGCAATTAGACAAAAAAATCAATAATGTTATATTAGAATTTTTCTTTTGTCTGTCTGCCTGCCTGTCTGTCTGCCCGTCTTTATACCAGGAATCAAACTCAGGACCTCATACTTTCCAGGCAGGCACTGTGTCACTAAGCGATACTCCAAGCCTGAAATATTAAAATTGAATCAAACTTTTGAACAAATAAACTTAGGAGATGTCTACAGAATGTTCCACCCCACAACAAAGTACACATGCTTCTCAGTTGTACACGGGATGTTCTCCAAAATAAACCACATACCAACTCATAGAACATGCTTAAGTAAATGCAAATGAACTGAAATTATCCCATGCATATTATCAGACAAAATAGTGCAGTGAAATTGGAAATCAATGGCAAAAGGCACAAGAACTTCATAAGCACATGGAAATTAAATCATACCCTACTAAACAACCAATAGGTCATAGTTGAAATTAAAGAAAAAATTAGAGAGGACAGGGATATAGCTCAGCAGCACAAGCACCTGCCTGGCAAGCTAAGGTCCTGATTTTGATCCCTGGTACCAAAAAAAGAGAGAAGAAATTAGGCAGTTTCTACAAGTAAATAATAATGCCAATACAATATACTGGAACTTACAGGACACAATGAAAGCAGTCCAAAATGGGAAATTTATGGTGGTGAGTACTCTATCAGGAAAATAGAGCAAGCTCAAACAGGCAACTTAATGTCGAACCTCAAGCTTTTGGACAAAAACCAGCAAGTCAAGTTCAAAGCACTAAAGAGAAAGGAAATTGTAACATCAGAGCACAAACTAATGCAATGGAGACTAAGAAAACAATACAAAGAATCACTGCATCAAAGAACTGGTTCTTTGAAAGATAATAAAATTGATGAACTCTTAGCCAACCTCATCAAAAAGAAAGAAAGAAAGAAACAAAGAAAAATAGATCTCATCCATTCAGCCAAGAATGAAGAGTGAAATCAGAGCAGATCCTGAAGAAATCTAGCAGATCATCTATACTTATTTAGAGAACCTGTATTCTAATAAAATGGAAAGCACAGATGGACAGATTTCTAGATACACATGAATTACTAAAACTGAATCAACATATACACAAATTTTAAATAATACAGTATCAGTCAATGAAATTGAACCATTAAAAACCTACCCACAAAGAAAAGCCCAGACCCTGATAGATTCACTGCTGATTCTATAAGAAATTCAAAAAGACTCAATACCACTACCTCTTAAGCTCTTTAGTGAGAATGGAAAGGAAGCAGTATTCTCAAATTCATTCTTGGAAATAAAACTAGAGAAGGACCCAATCAAGAAAAATAATTAGGGGAGGCTGAGGAGATAGTTCCGTGGCACAAGTGCCTGCCTGGCAAGTGCAAGATCGTGAGTTTGAACCGCAGTCCCACAAAAAAAGAAAGAAAGAAAAAGAACTAGGGCCAGTTACATAGCTCAGCAGTCTAAAGTGCCTTCTTAGGCAAGCTTAGTCAACCACAGGGACCGTGGTTCAATCCCTGGTACCACATGCTACGACAGCCCCACCCCCAAGGCAGGCTGAGCTGGTCATAATATAAATAAATAAAGTTTTTTTAAAAAAAAGAATTAGAAGATAACAATATACAATATAATCACCTTTGTTGATTTCCTAACATCTTGCTTTGAAATTCTGTATCATTTTAAATGTTTTTTAAAATCTCTCTAAAATGAGAATTAAAACAATATCCCTCATGAACATAGATGCAAAAATCATCAATAAGATATTTTAAAAATGCAGCAAATCATCAAGAAAAATACACATCATGACCAAGTATAATTCATGTAAGAGATGCAAGGATGGTTCAACATACACCAGTCAATAAATACAGCCAAGGACAAATTTTGATAAAGTCAAACACCCATTCAGAATAAAATCCCTACAGAAAACAGGAATAGAAATATCTACCTCAATTTAATAAAGTCATCCATGACAAATCAACGACCAACATCACACTAAATGGACAAAACTGAAAGCTGTTATTATTTGCAATGACATGATACTCTACATAGAAGACTCCCAAAACTTCACCAAAACGCTTCCAGATTTAATAACCAAATTAAGTAGTATAACTGGATACAAAATCAACACTTAATAATCAAAACCAACCCTGTACGCAAATAACAAACTCACTGAAAAAGGAATAAGGAATATCATACCTTTCACAATAGCATTCCAAACAATGAAATACTTAGGAATCAATCTAACTGCCTCTACACTGCAAACTATAGTAGTCTATAAAAGTAGATCAAAGAGAATATCAGGAAAAGAAAAGATATCCCTTGCTTTCTAAGCATGTTTTCTAAGTGTTTTCTAACCATGTGCAAGGTTCTATATCCAATTCCTCAAATTGCAAAAACGACAGTTTTACAGAAACTGACTTGCTGACTAAGGTTACACTACTACGTATAAAACAACAGTCAGTATGAAACATGAAAACCAACAGTACTTTCTCGAACCCTGATCTATATGTTTAATTTCTTTCTTAATTTCATCTGTGACTCCTTTGTTGTTCACTAGGGTATTATTCAGTTTTCATGTATTTATCGAGTCTTTGTGGTTTCTTCCGCCACCGATTCCCAATTTCATTGTACTATGGTCAGATAGCATGTATGCGGTAATTTCAATTACTTGTGAATGTTCCACAAGCTAGGATGTGGTCTACTTTAGAAAACACCTCACATGCAGCTTAGAAGAATGTGTACTGTGATATGAGATTGAACACTGTAGACATCTATTAAGTCACTTTGTTCAAAGTTTGGTTTAGTTCTGGTATTTGTGGGTTTTCTGTGATGACGGGGTGTTAAGTCTCCCCATTACTTTTAAAGCCTTGATTTTTTTCTTTAATAAGAGGCTCCAACTTTATGTATATTACATAAGACATTTTTGTCTACCTCAAAGTTACAAAAAATTTTTCTATTTTCTAGAACATTTATAATTTGGACTTTTGAACTTAGGTCTGTATTCCATTTAGAGTTAATTCTACAATATATTATAAGAAAAAGGTCAATGTTCATGGCTTCTCCATATAGGTAATTCTTTGTTCCATCAACATTTGCTGAAAAGAAATCACTCAAGTGTGTAATAGTTTTGTCAAAAATCTATTGACTCCAAGTGTGCGTACATGTTATTTCTGTTTCTTGGGTCTTATAACCTATCCTTCCACCGAAACCACTAAGTCTTCTTTCTGCAGCTTGAGCATAAGTCATGAGATTCAGGTGTGCACGAACATTCCCAACTGCTCTTCCTTAAAATAGCTCTCACAATTAGTTTTAATCAAAAAAGTCTCCTGGGACTCAACTGACTGGAACTGAATTAAATTTACCAATTCATCTGGGGAAAACTGACATTTTAATAGTAACTTGTAAACAAATCTTTAAACACTGTATAGTTGCATTTTTAAATCTTCATGTGTTCTACTGGGTATTGGTATTAGGACCTTCGTGTCTAGATAGATCTCCAGTCCTTTCTTTGTTTGAAACAGGGTCTTGCTAAATAAATAGCCTTGAGCTTCCAACTCTCCTGCCTCAGTCTCCCAGAATGCTAGGATTATAAGGATGTGCCTCCTAGATCTTTTAATTTCTTAGTTTTCAGTGTAGAAATTTTGTACACCCTCTATACATTTGGGTTTTTGTTTTTGGGGGGTTTTTTTGTTTTTTGGTTTTTTTTCAGTCTGCTAACTTCAGTTTTCAAACTGCTAGGAATTTATCTTTAAAAACTATTTTTTATATATAACCTTGAATCTGAAAATCTTACCAAATTCAGCTATCAGCTATAATAGCTGCTTTACATATTTGTAAGGATAGTCTACAAAAACAGTCATGTCATCTGTAAACAGAAATGTTTGCTTCTTCCTTTCTGGTCTTTTGTTTCTTTCTGTACTTTTCCAACAATGCCTTTTGCTGCCAGCTGAGTTATTAAAGTCATTCCAAAGTGATATTTATGCCAGAAAATTCTAATCACATTACTGAGAATACTCCATTTCATTAGATGAAGAACATGTACTCTAAGACAAAAAGAATAGCTTTAGTCCAGAAGAACCAAGCAATTTTAAAACTAAGTAAACTAATTATATGATCTCAGAGTATGTGTTGATATCACTAGCACTGAAACTAGCCTTGTGAAAAATTACTGCACATAAGCCCCCTTGCCCTTTATTTCTCTTCACAATAAGTAATTTTTATTGAGCAGTGAATGTGTATGGGATTTCTTTAATCCTCATCATACTCCGTAAATTAAATAAGGACCAAATTAAGTGAAGAGAGTGAAGGATGTTAACAAAGGACAGAAGCTCTGGGAGTCTGACCCCAGGAGCATGAATTTTAATTAACCCCGCCCATGCCTCCTCTCCACTGCCAACAGAATTGTGCTCCAGCCAGTGACAGCAGAGGGGCACGGTTCTTCCAACAATTTTGCCCTATCTGACTAACTTCCAAAAAATAAGAACGACGGTAACAATATCTCATTAAGGAAACAGTGTCAAAAGTAATAATATATACTTACTGGTTTCGGCATTTTCCTTCTTTTTCTGTCACAGTCTTTTAAAAAAATCTTCAAGTATATAAATCCTGTTGTCACTTTCTGTTAAACAAAAAGAAGTACAATGCACTTATATCTTTTCTATAAGGTTTTTTAATTCTAACTAAAACATATTAAATGAAAAAGCATTTTAAAATGTGAGTTAAAAGTAACAGAATTCTCCTATTCTAATTTTCAATGTGTTCATACCATACATATCAAATCACATAGTATAAAGCATGCTAATCAACTATAAGTTTTAATTTAGTTAGACTACACAGCCGCCAGACATGATTGCTAAGGAGTCAAATGCTGTCTCCATCAGTCTGGAAAGATAGTAAAAGTGAAGATGGATTCAGATTCTTGGAACTAAGTTGAAGAAAGCTTTGAAACTTTTTTTCTATAGTCAAAGGCAACAGGAACACTGAGCGTGGTGGTAAACATCAGCAATCCCAGCATTCAGGAGGCTGAGGTAGGAGGACTACTATGAGTTCAAGGCCAGCCTGGGCTCCATAGTGAGTTCAAGCCAAACCTGACCTGCACAGTGAGAACCTGTCTCCAAAAAAAAAAGAAAGACAAGAGAAAGAGAAAGAAAAAGAAAAATGAGAATTAAAAAATAGGAAATTTTAATATAGTCTATGATATAAACAATTCAAACAAATCATTTTTTCCTTGAAAGCTTGAGCATAAGAAAAATATTTGAGTTTCTTAGTCATCTACAATGTACGAAACAGCCATACTACTTGCACACTAAGACCACAGGAAGCTAGCAGCCATCAGTGAGCTTTAGAATTGCCAGAATACAGTGTTAAATGATATCTTCACCTAGAACAACAAATCTCAAACAAGGAAATCTGACATGTTGTCTTATAGTAAATGTTCTTACTAAGAAACATCTAAAAGAAAGGAGTTTCGGGCCAGGCGGTCTAAAGCGCCTGCTTAGGCAAGCTTAGGTAGCCACAGGGAACCGAGGTCAGACCCCAGCATCACATGCTGTGCCAGCCCACCCTTAGATTGGCTGAGCCACCCCCCCCAAAAAAAGAACGGAGTTTCTCCTTACAAATCTACTAAAACATCTAATATAACAACCAGTCATCCAGAAAAATATTATGATTCCATACTTGAAAACCAATAGTGAGAAGTGCTACATTAAATTTGAGGAGCTTATAATTTTTAAAAGCGATCTCCCTAATTTGCCAATCTGAATATTTGTTTTATTTGAATATTTAAATGTATATTTATACTAGTTTACTTACATGTCAAAAACATGATTTATAAAATATTAAGAAATATTTTAAAAAGTTTTTAAAGAAATATTACATTTCACATGTCTTTTGGGGGAGGCCAAGCTAGGGATTAAACCTCTGGTGGATAAGTACCCTCCTATGGAGCCACATTCTACCCCATTCTTCTTCATTTTAGACGCGTCTCAGAGAGCTGCTCAGGGGCTCAGACTTCGACCTTCCTGTCTCACCCTCCCAAGCTAGAACTGTAGGCATGCAGTGATTCCTAGCTTTAGCTCGTATTCCATAGAATAGTTTTATTCAAACTCCTCACACAAAACTGGCCACTTTCTAAATCATAGTCTTCCAGATTCCATTACTATTTTTGAGTCAGTGTATTTATATAATCAAATTTTTTTCCCAATGCACAAATTTATATTAGGATCCCCATCCTTTTTATACTGTAAGAAGTATTTTTTAAGACCCACATTAGATTTTTTTAATGTATTCAGTACATGGTCTCACTGCAGACAGAGATCAGAGTCATCGTTATTACTGGCTTTTTTTTTTTTTTTGAGAGCATGTTTGGAAGATCTAGCAGGGGAGCACAGCTCCTCCTGTACCCCTGCCTAAGCAAAAGGTCCGCCTACTGGGGTGGTAGTCCTCTTCCACCATGTAAGCAGCTTTGGGAGGGACAGAGGAATGGTGAGGGAGGAAGGGGACTTCTGCCAAGCCAGCCAGCTCAGCCCCACCGCCTGTATTTGTTTACCAAATCTAATGCAGATTTCTTTGTCTCTTAATTTCTATTTAGACCACTCACCAGATGAGCCCATTGGGCTTTCCAAACTCCTATCAACTCCAGCAACTTCAGGTGTGCACCACTGAAAGCAGAGCTTTCAGGCTCCAGAAGAATAGCATTTGCTGACCACTATTCCTTAGCATTTGGAAGACATTTTATTCTGATATCTTTTGCTGCTGAATCTACTTCTTATAACTCATTCCTTTTTATTAATCTGCCTTTTCTTTCCAGTTCCCTTTAGTAATTTTTATTTTTCGCTGGTGTCCTTCCTTATATTTTTCTTGTTCAAGATTTGTTGGGCCTGGGGGCTAGGGAGACAGCTCTGTGGCACAAGTGCCTGCCTGGAAAGTGCAAGGTCATGAGTTCAAACCCTGACCCCGCCAAAAAAAAAAGCAAAATTTGTTGGGCCTGGCATAGTAGCACATGTCTATAATCCCAGCACACAGAAGGCTGAGGCAAGAGGATTCCCACAGGTTTGAGGCCAGCTTGGGTTACACAGTGAATTCAAGGACAGCCTTAAAACTACATAACAAGAGACTCAGTCTCAAAAAAATAAGAAATAAAAGATTTGTTAGCCCCAGCTCCACCCCCACCCACCTCCCTTTTTCAGACAGAGTCTTGTTATGTAGTCCAGGCTGGCCTTTAGGTCCCTATGTAGCACAGGCTGATCTCAAACTTGTAGTAATCTTCCTGCATCAGCCTCCCAAGACCTGGAATTACGGGTGTTCACCACCATACCAAGCCTGATAAGCTTTGTCTTATTTTGAGATTCTTTTTTTTTTAGTTCTAGAAAACTGTTAGCCACACTGCCTCTTTTTTTTATTTTCTTTTCACTTAGCCATCATTACACATACTAGCCTGGACTACATAAGGACCTCAAAGTCAGCCTGAACTGAAGAGCAAAACTCTGGCTCAAAAAAAAAAAAAAAAGAAAGAAGAAAAAAAAATCAACTTAGTCCAACAGCTATGATCAGTTTCTATACAAAACGCTCAACACTTTAAAAAAAAAAATCCTGCTTTAAAAATGAGCCAGGCCTGGTCGTGCACATCTGTGAGCTCAGCACTCACAGGGCTGAGACAGGAACACTGACCTTACCTGAAGGCAGCCTGGGCTACACAACAAATTCAAGGCTAACCTGAAGTGCACAGCAAGACACTACCTCAAAATTTCATGTATACGCATAAATGAACAAGTGCTCTACTGAATCTGAAATCAAGTACAGCTTCCCGGTATCTTGATTATGCACTCAGTCAACTAGCCAACTCAGTTACCACGACAATACTGAGGAGGCGAAGCTGGTAAACAGGTCATCTGGCTCCTTATTGGTTCCGCACTCTAGAAAGTTAAGTTGCCAATGTATCACAAAACCTACAGGGCTTTTTTGAACAGGAAAGTTTGCCTCTGGAATAAACTCCAAGGGAAATAAATCTGAAGGAAAGGAATCTCTACCAAAATATTCTCGGCAGCACTCTTTTCAATAGCCAATGATTAAAATCAGAAAGTAATCTTGGAACCATGTGATAACATGACAGATATTCACAGTGCTGTTTTTCTTGGGGGTTGTTTTATTTTTACATATTAGGATAAGCTATGTCAACATTTACATAAAATGGAAAGATTAAATATGTAAGTATCCACGCAGTACAACTACGTAAAAATACTAATATTGTTACAAAGGGTATTTGGATACACAGAAATAGAACAGCTACTATCAATTAGTTTTATATCAGTTCCTAATAGTAAAAGTCAGATGAAGATTTGAAAAGATATTATAAGGCCCAGGGATACAGCTCAGCAGTACAACTGTGTCCGCCTGGCAAGCACAAGGGTGTGAGTTTGATTCCTGGTACCAAAACATTTTACTAAGTTGTTTACATATTTTGTTAGTTTACACAACATAATTAGCACAAGATTCCTACTTCAACTATTCTAGGGCAAAGCTACACATAAATGCAACTAAAAATCCTAAGTTTTTGCTAGTTCAATGTCCACTGAAATTTACATCAAGGTATCATTTAGCTAGACACAGCACTGTCCACCAGCAATCCCAGCACCTGCGATGGTGAGCATGCAGGCAGCTTAGGCTAGGGAGTTCAAGGTCAGCCTGCACTGTGCAGAGACCTTATCTCAAAAAAAGAGCAAAAAGATTATTTAACATTAACAGTGTATTTCCAGTCCCTCAGGAATTACATTTTAATTGGAGGTAGTATCTACTCATAGAATTTAGTAAAATGTCACACAAAAAACCAAGATACTAGATACTAGTCCTCAGATTCTACTTCTCACTTGAAACTTCATCTTTTAACACTTTTCCTCACAAAAAAAGTAAATCAGCTAAACCACTGTATACAAAACATAAACATATTTATGTATCACGTACTTGTGTTTTCCTTCCTCCCTCATTCAGGTTAATTTGTACCTAGCGAGCTAACCCATTTCCTTTCTTACACTTCCCTCACGCCTGTCTTCCATTCCCAAGTCTTCCCCTCCCTCTTCCCACAATGACTCTCCCACAAGAACAAAGCGCAATTGCGGGAGCCGAGCATCAGCAGAGCCTCAAGAGAGGCTGCCACTGCCCGTCTCTCATCTCCTGAAAAGCATCCACGAGAATATGTGCTCAAACAAGGCAAGACAAGACAGCCTTACAAAGCTCTCTTCTATGCCCTTTTACTCTGGGGCTTATCCTAAAACCTTCCACCTTACACGATGGGGAAGCAGCAGCATGCTCGTACGTGGAGCTCTGTCGCGGCAATGGCACTACAGGCTGCTACCACCCGGCAGAGGCTGACACAGGTGCTACCACGTCTAGTTCACACACTTCACACCGGGTTTACACTGACGCTCCAACAATATATACTACCTAACTGTACTTCCAAGATGTGTGTATATCAGAAGGGTTGGGGAAATAGCTCAGCAGCTTAAGTTCCTGCCTGGCAAGCAGAAGGCCCTGAGTTCAATTCCTGGTACTGAAAAATAAAATAAAGCAGAATTACAAAAGCAAAATTTTACATTGAAGTTTGCTTTTCTTCTGAGGTTTTTCTGTTTTGTTTTGTATTTTAGGGAAGGGTCTACAGGGTGTTCAGGGTCTCACCACTAGATCGCATTCATCATGATCTGCCTGTTTACAGCCTCCCAAGAGTAGGATAACAGGTGCCTTCCACCATGCCCAGTCTCAGCTGCTGTCTCAGTGTGCCCCGCGGGTGGGGCTGGCACAGCAGGCCTGCAGCAGGCCTGGGGGTTCAGGATCCAACCCCTAGCCCCTGCACCTGCTTGCAGGCTCTTTAATCCACTGAGCTATTTGGCCGGCCCTCTTCTGAGTTTTATAAATTTAAAATAAAAATATATATTCTATCTACTGAACAGGTAGGCAGAAGAGTGCTCTTAAGGTGAGCAGAAAGAGATATACATTAATTTTAAATTCTAAATCCAGTCCAACTCCTTCACTTTACCTATAGAAAACATTAAATATTCACACAATAAATATTAGAAATGATACAATAGTGGTTCATTTAAATCATCAAGATGGGAGCTGGGGGGTTGGGAAGATAGCTCAGTAGAATAAATGCTTGCCTGGCAAGTGCAAGGGACTGAGTTCAATCCCTGGTCCCCTGGTCAAAAAAAAAAAAAAAAAAAAAAAAAAAAAAAAAAAAGATGGGAGCTGGGAAGATGGTTCAGCAGTCTAAAGTGCCTGCTTAGAAAAGCTTAGGTAACCTCAGGGACCATGGTTCGATCCCCGGCACCATATGCTGCGCCAACCCCACCCCCAGGGGAAGCTAAGCCCGCCATAATAAAGAAAACAAAATAAATAAATAAATCACCAAGATAATAATGAATCAAAGATTTGAAGTGATGTGTGAAAATTTCACAAATAATGCTTTATGTTTTGAAACCTCAGGTATAATAGCAGCTGATTTTTAAAAACAAGTTCACATCTTTCTGAAGTATCTTTAAAATTAGACATTTCTTATGCAGCCAATAAAGCTGTCTTTCCAAGTTATGACTATCGTCTCTATGTTCTCATTAATAAAAGCCACTAAACTTGGAACTTTCTGATATTTACCTCTCCTTGAGAAACTGGAATAGTGCGTATCACATAGTTGGTCCTCAAATGTTCACTGCTTGTTAGGGCAGTTAGCTTACATATAAACCCCTTTTTATTTTTCTGTTAAGGATGTCAAGGGCAATATTGCCCTCCGACTTTAATGTTAGAAAATGACAAAGCTAATAAACACCAGAGACAGCAAACATGAACACATTTTCACAGCTAGATCTTCCAAATTCACATCTTTATCATCTCTATCCAGAACTGTTTCAGTAATTTCATTTAACCTGAGAAAATAAAGAACAGACAGACTTACCATTTACTAATTTTGTGTTGGGCTGGGGAAATAGCTCAGTAGAACAGGCACTTGCCTGGCAAGCGCAAGGTCCTGAGTTCATCCCCGGTACCACCAAAAAAAAAAAAAAAAAATTGTGTTGATTAGGTGTGAGTGGCAATCTTCTGACATATATTTATACTTAATAACTAAATCTGTATAGTTTTTCTAAATCTAGAGCCTAGGTGGGCGTGGTGGCACACACCTATAATCCCAGCACTTGGGAGGCTGAGGCAGGAGGATCAGTGCAAATTCGAGACCAGCATGGGCTACAAAAGTGAGCTCAAGGCCAGCCTGAACTGCATAGAGAGACACTCTCTCAAAAAGACAATAAATAAATAAATAGATCTAGAACCTATAAACGGCTTAAATATCAAGTGTCCTTATGTTAGCTAGTGACGTTTTAATCCTTCCCACACCATTAACAACAGTTGTATCCTCCTCTTCCCTTTTTTTTTTTTTTGTCATTTGAGTCCAATCTTGTGTCTCTCAGACTGGTTTGACTTTGTCATTCTCCTGCCTCAGACTTCCAAGTAGCTAATACTGCAGGTGTGTGCCATCCTGGTAGAAGAGTGTTTGGGTGACAAATACACTCTCTCAGCTTACTGTGGGGTATCTGTGACAGAAACAAGTTTTTAGCAATTCAAAAAGTAGGAAGAACTATTGAGAATGCATATTACAGACAACACACCACTGATATAAATGCACTGAATGTTTTGGGGTTTTTGTTTTTTGGCCCACTCGGTCCATCCTGAGAGTGGGGCTGGCTTGGTATGTGGTGCTGGGGATTAAACCACGGTCCCCTGCGGCTGCCTAAGCTTGCCTAAGCAGGTGCTTTAAATTGCTGAGCTATCTCAAAAGGTTAGTGCACTGAACGTTAATTCTAGTTTAATTGCACCATTACAACTGACTTAACACACTTTCAGACATACAATGTGGACAATCTTCCATTTAGAGTGTAAATTCTTTACACATCTTTCCATCCTAACATCCAGAGAATATTTGACACAGGATAGCTTTCCACTGATACCTTAAAATAGGGCTCAGCAAGCTAACGGGATAGGTAAGTAAGCATCTTAGGTTTTGTAGCCACAGTCTCTGTTGCAACTATGAGGCTAGTACAGCAGGAAATCAGCCATAGATAATAAGTAAACAAGTGAGCTACAGTGTGTTCAAGTAAAGCTTTACAAAAACAGCAGGAGGGACCTAGAGTATAGCTAGTGACACACACCTGCCAGGCAAGCTGGAAGTCCTGAGTTTGATTCACAGTACCAAAAAAGTAAATAAATAAAACCTAAAATCAACAGGGGAAGTTATTAGCAAATGAACTAAGAATCAACTATTTAAACAGAGATTGTTTTTCACTGTATGATTTAACTAAACTTCATGACCAAAACGTGAACTCACATGTTCATGCTTAACTATGTGTGATTAAACTTTGGTCTGACTTTAAGGGAAGACAAAGAATTTAAGACGTGGTGAGTAAGGAAAATTTATGGCAACAGAGTTAGAAAGGGTAATTCCATTGCTCTCATCTATGACTGCTTAGGTATGGAATATACCCCAATCCTGGCCAGTGTGATGGAGGAGACAGCAGTCAAGAAGTTCTCAGAAAAAGACACAGTCCCTCTTATTCCTTTGGCTGTGGTGTGTCTGAATGGGACACTAGTCCTTACAACAGCAAACCAGGGACAAAGGAAAGGAGTCTTAGTACGAAGCCCATACAGAAGGCTGCAGGGCAGAGCTGGAATACATCTTTGCTCTTTATTGAGCTATTACTTCATCTCCCCCTGTACCCCTACTCCCTACCTCCACCCCACCCCCACTGGGGATTCCACACAGGGTCTTGTGCTGAGCTACATACTTCTGCAGCCTATTTTTTATTTTTGTTTTGAGACAAGGTTTCAACACATTGCTAAATTGCCAAGGCTAGGCTCAAACTTGTGATCCACCTGCCTCAGCCTCCTAGAATGCTGGTATTAGGGGCATGTGTGTCACACACTGAGCCAATACTGAGCATCTGGATCTTGCTATGTAAGCAATTTCCTCATTGCTAAATTTTCTCAGTTTTTGACAGTTTGAGCTTTTTTTTTTTTTTTTTTTGGTTGTTGCAGGCAAAGCAACTGAACTGATATATGGTGTTAAAATCAAATGAACAAAGATTGTTCCCAAATTCACCTACAGCTGGTCCAATTTAACTTCAAATTTTTACAACTGAATTGTTAACATTTAAGGTCCTGAAAGCTAACAGAAAGTATCGAAAATTTAGGAAAAAAACTGCATCACTACTGCACAAAAGTTACTTTCAAGTCAACAGTATGATTTTCTCTAAATTAAGGGCTAATGTTTTCTGTATAACAGCACATAGCAAATAAATGAAGTTTTGTGAATCATATGGTCTCTGCCATTACAGCCCAAAAGCAGTCACAAACCACTTAAGAATGAACAGTTACTATCTGTTCCAATAAAACTTTATTCATAAAAACAGGCAAGGAAGTTGGATTGGGTGCACCAACTACAGCTTAGACCCTTGCTCTCAATGAGGATTTCTTTCCAAACAAATCACCATAGGAGACATCAAAAAGTTTATTTCAAACGCACATAAATTATCAATAAAAGTCACCAGTATTTCTTAATCATTAGGGTGCTTTACAGAAAAGTTTAATCACCTTATTTATTCATGTAAAGCACAACTCAATAAACGTTCAAGAGAGGAGGCCTGAGACAGGACATTAGGGCACGGGGCAGCTAGCTAGGCTACTGAGCACAGCCTGTCACGCTTAGAAGCCAGAAGACATGCGCAAACCCTGCACCTGGAGCCAATCACACAGTTCATCTGCAATCTTCTAGTGTGAACTCAAATAGGCTCTTGATAGCACAGCTCAGATCTAATGTCAGTTGAATAAGCGGGGACTACAAAGACATGGCCATTTTCTCAGGCCACTGTGCTTTCTCTTTCACAGTGGTCTGCTTTCACCCCACAAAGTATACTTCTTTTTGTAAATTTAATTCTGTTAAGCTCTGCAGGGCATACTTCTTTTCCTACATTTAATAAATGCAAAACCTTGCTAACTTAAGGGAAAAAAAGATTTAATAAAATTCAGAATTATAGTTTT
>PVKN010024887.1:0-14291 GCA_004027915.1 Capromys pilorides | reverse complement strand
GACCTCTTAGCATCTCTATAAGCAGTTAGTTATTCAAACATCGAGCAGATATTTGTGAAGTGCCTCCCACTGCCCCCTACTCTGCCTCCAACTGGAGTTGCCATAGTGAACAACCCAGATTTGATCTCTCCTTCCATAGACTACATCAGGGTTAATCAAATTGATACGTAGTTTTTAACAACTGATAAATGCAATGAAGCGAAGTAAGAATGAACTGAGAGCCCATGGGTGCAAGAGATGGGGAGACAGAGTGGATCCCAGGAAGAGGCTGGGTCCCTCAGTGCCCTGGAAGGGAAGGGCATTGATAGTGAAAGAGGAGCCCCTGGAGCTGGACCTCCAGCTGCATGGGCACAGTGGTGTGGGGTGACAGCCAGCCAGGTGTACAGCAAGCCCATTTAAGATTTTAGGATTCTGGATTACCGTTCAGCAAATATCATCCCTAGTCTCCCGCCTCTCCACCTGGTGCACACTCTACTTTCCTGCTCCTTGGTATTAGGTTTGGTCACTTGGCCAGCTGGTCCCCAACATTGCCACCACTGTTCACATAGCGCCCATGCTGAAGCAGAGCTGTGCAGCTGCCCCTCGAAGCTTGGGAGGCCTGTGGGCCTGTGATCGGAATGACAGTGAGTTTTGGGGACAGTTCGTTATGTGGCAATAACTGATCAATACAGGCTATTTTCTCCATATATTTTTATTTATTTTTTTCTGGTACTAGGGATTGAACCAAGAGTCTTCACACTGAGCAGTATCCCCAACTTCCTTTTTTTATTTTTTGCTTTTTATTTCGAAACAAAGCCTCACCAAGTCATTAAGTTGCCCAAATTTGTGATCCTCCTGCTTTAACCTCCCTAATTACTGGGATTATAGGCATGAGCTACCATCTCTGGCTGATACAGGATCTCAATTACACATTTAATAGGAATCTGAAAACGTGTTTCAAGCAGAGAATTAATTAGATTCAATTAAAAGAAAAGAATGTTTGGCTACTCGGTGAAGTAGAGGTTAGAGAGTGCAAGAGAGGCCATGGTAAATGAAGAGCAATGTTACAGCTCTAGCCTAAATGAAAGGAAATAGCAAAAACTCATTGGAGTTATTATGTACATTGTTTTAGAATTATGGAAATGATAGATGGCATTTTTAAAAAACTGTTTATTTATCTTATTCACTTTATAAAATTAAAACTTAGAAACTTAATATGATCTTTAAATTTGGGAAAATCATTTTACTGACTTAGGAAGCCCTAAGTATGACAACCATTTAAAATTTTTAAATTTAACTTTAAGTGACAAATAATAATTGCATATATTAAGGGGTACAAGGTGACCTATGGAAGGAACCTGAATGGACATCAATGGATAAATTGATAAAGAGAATGTGGTACAGATGCACAAGAGAAGGTATTTTCAGCCTTTAAAAAGAGGGGAATTTTGGGGGGCCAGCGAGATGGTTCAGCGGTCTAAAGCACCTGCTTAGGAAAGCTTAGGCAACTGCAGGGACTGTGGTTTGGTCCCTGGCACCACATGCTGCACCAGCCCCACCACCAGGGCAGGCTGAGCCAGCCATAATTAAAAAAAAAAGAGGGGAATTTTGCCATTCATTATAACAGAGATGGAACTGGAGGACTTTGTGAAATTAGTTGCATATACAAAGACAAATATCAGTTCTCACTCATGTAGACCCTAAAGGGTCAATCGTATAGAAACAGAAGAGTAGAAGGATGGTTGCTGGGAAGAACAGGAAAGGCTCCGATAGGGCTCTAAGAAGGGGCACCAAGTTGTAGCTGGACTGCAGGAAGGAGTCACAATGACTTATATTGTACTGCATGGTGACTACAGTTCTTAAAATTATCAGTTTCAAAGCTAGCTAGAATGTTTGTCTTCTCACTTCCAAGAGCTGATGGATAGTAAAGGTGCCTGATATGCTAATGACCTTAACTGAATCTTTCCAGAATGTTTACATAGATAAAAAGCATGTTTCATTAAGGCTTTTTCCTTCCCTTCTTGCTATGGTCTTTTTATTTTGCCCCATTCACTTTAGTTGTCTTTCCACACCACTCTCTTGGGGACCCTGATAAGAAGTTCCTGGAATTTTCTTTTGGGTCATTTATTATTTTCACAGACTGATCAGAAACAGGTCCCTTTAGCCCGTTCATGCACATTTCTCTCCCAACTGTGCAGTATCAGGTCAAGTCCTCACCGATGGTCAGATACACTCCAGCCCTCCTCAGTGTCACTTTGTACCTGGGTGATCTTCACAGCTCCAAACTTGTCCATTCATACTTACCTGGTGAGCTATGCTACCGGGCCTCATTTCCACTCCTGCCGTTCATCATGTAAGGCGACACCTGTGCAGTAAATAAACACCCTTGGCTTTTTCATTGATAAAATGGGCTAAGGCTCTGATTTTCTGTAGTTGAACACAAAGGAAAAGGATGTGCTGGAGTGCTGTTCCAGCTTCATGTAGGCTGGTGTTTTGCTCTTTCAGATAACATAGCACCAAGGGCTGGAAAGTTGAACATCTCAGGCTATTCTGACAACCCTGAGATCATCAGGCTTAGTTTTGGTCATTGTCTATTGTTCTAAATTGTGTCGGGGGGCGGGGAGATAGCTCAGGGGCACAGAAGATGACTGCCTGGCCCCAGTTCTGCAAAAAATAAAAAAATAAAATAAATTGTGTCAGGGATTTCCATGTGTTCAAAATCAGCCCTGCTCCCTTTTCCTCCTGTTTTGTCCTGAGCCCCTTCAGGACTTTGAGAATGCCTTGGCTTCCATGGGTGTGGTAGCCCAGATCTGATATTGTCCCTTGTCTTTTATCATCCCAATGATCTGGGCTACCACACCCATGGAAGCCACAACCCTCAGCACCAACCAAGCAACTGGAATCATCTGTTGCTGATAGTGCTCTGTATTATACCCAGATCAAGGTCCTTTAGGTCCCTTACTCCACTAGAGAACTGCACGCAATGTCAAGTTCAAGACAGATGTTTAAAGTTACCTTGCTGGAGCACGTCTGAAGTGGCCTTCCGTACAACCATTGTCAAGGAGCGTGTCCAGGGCATGTTGGCTCCTGTGTGTTAGGCTGAGTGAAATAGCTTAGCCTAGATTTCAGGTCTCCCGGCCCTCAGTGGGAGTTCACTTGCCACACCATACTCATAGCTCTGAAAGTCTTCTTTTTGCAAATTCACAAACAATTGCTGATTTCACATTTGCTTATGTGAGCAAGATTCTACCAGAGCTCTGTTCCAATCTCATGAAAAGTAGATCTAAACCAATACAAATCAAATTCTTATAATGTTATTTAAAAAGAGATATTTGCAGAAGAAGAAATTTATTATGAAACTCTCAAAAAAAATAAATAAATAAAAAGCACACACCTACAGCACACAGAGTGAGTCAGAGGGTGTGGTGAGAGCAGAAACAGAAAACTGATAACCACTCCGCATGCCAAACAAAGCACATACTGCCATGGAAACCGCCGGTTGTCTCCGTTAGGAACAAAGACTAAAGGGACCTGGTGCTTACAGGCAGGCTGGTATTTTATTCTCTCTGCAAGGAGGAGGTCATGCACACAAGAGCTGAGTGGGCAGTGCTGAGAGCGCTGCACCCCCTGCTGCCAGCCCTCCCTTCCCCTCGACCCGCCGGGCCAGGCCTGGGCTGTGTCTGGTCTTCCTCACAGCGCAGCACCCTCCAGCAGAAGTCACTCCTCCCCGCAGCCGAGGATTTGTCACATTCGTGCTAACTTGCGGGGTCAAGCTAGGCAGGGGTATTTCTCTGTATTCTACAGGCAAAATCCATGTTCTTTAGCTGCTTAGCTGGCCTGGCTGCTTTATCATGTTCCTGTCCAGAAGTCCTCATTCTTCTGCTTGCTTTTCTCTTTGTGCATGGTCATCGTCCATGAAATCCACTCCTCTGCCTGAAAGTCTTCTCCCTTTCTTCCCTCTTCTCGATGTTCTCACTTCTTTCTGAGCCCTTCAGGCCCAGCTTTGCACCCTTCAAGCACTCTCACACACAACCCTGGGGGTGCAGACACATAAGACTCTTAGCACATCCGATGCTGCATGGTTCCTCCTGCATGAAGTAGCTCAGTGCATCCATGCAGGAATATCTTGGTGTCAAATGATGGGAACACAATTCGAACTCGATTAACACATGAAAAAGTCATTGTTGCACTTACAGGAAAACCTTAAGGAGAGAGATGTCTCCAAATGTCATTGGAAAATGTCTCTCATCATCCTGACTCAGCTAATGCAGAGAGGTGGTTGCAGAAACCTCGGTTCTCATCTCTTCCACCAAGGCCAGAAGGCAGCCAGACTCTGCCCCAGACTTTCTAGCAGAGGTCTCATGGTGACCCCAGCTCTATAGCATTTGGACATCACTTAGTCCGTCACTGTGATTAGAGAAATAGTGTGTGATTGGCAAGGCCTAGGCTTTGCCCTGGAATCCACTCCAGGCAATGCTGGGGGAGAAGGGCTGCGCAAAGGCAAGCATTTCTGGAAAACCAAAAACCATATGAACAATGTAGGCTCCAAGGAACAATTCAACTGTGAAAGAATTTCTGCATACTAAAAACAAAATGGGCCCTGCTAATCTAGAGAGCTTGGAAAATTTGCAATTAGCTTGAATGACAGAGGTGCACTCCTATAAACATTTCCCACATTTGTGTTCTGTTGCACCAGATGATAAAATTCAAGCTCTGTTTCGAGGTCCACTTGTAAAGCATTCTCTAAAGCCTTCTAAAGTACAACCATGCTGGGGAGATAGCTCAGCAACATAAGCACCTGCCTGGCAAGTACAAGAAGTACAAGGTCTCAAGTTTGATCTCTGGCATGGCAAAAAAACAAACAAACAAACAAATAAATAAATAAATAAGGTACAGTTTTATTGTATCATTGGAATTTGTGTAGAAATGGATTTAAAATTTGGTCGTGTACCTCCAAGAGTTATCTGACTGGCAATTGGAGTAGATTTCATCAGTTTAAACCTACTCCTATATAGCATTTACTCCCTATCTGCAGTTTTACTTTTTGTGGTTTCATTTACCTAGAGCCATAGGTCAACTATGGTCTGAAAATATAAAACAGAAAATTTCAGCCTTAAACAACTCTTAAATTTTAAATTGTATGTCTTTCAGAATAGAACAAGTAAATCTTGCTCTGTCCCTTTCCACCCTAACCTGGATGTGAATCATCCCCTTGCTAGTGTATCCACATTTTATATGCTACCCTCCCATTAGTCTCCTAGTGGCCATCTAGAATACCAGATCAACTGTTGTAATTTTAGAGTGCTTGTGTTCAAGTAATCTTTTTTTGAGAAGTAGACCACATTAATATAACTTTTATTATAATATATCATTATATTAGTTCAATTTTGTTACTGTTGTTACCCTTACTATGAAAGTAGTCTCTCTTTGGCCTTGAAGCATGCTAAATAAAAATAAAGTCTTCCTTTTTTAATGGGACATGAATTTTATTTGTAACTTCTGCATTACTATAGGTGGGTGCATATTAAAAACACATAGCATATACAGAAACATATAGCTTATTAGAAACATATAACATATATATTTGTTGTCATGCATGGTTTTAGACTTCAACTAGGGGCCATGGACTATATCTGTTGCCAGATAAGGAGGCCTCAGCAGGAAAGACCATGGCTTCTTAGCATGGGTACTGACGAAATAAATTTGCATTCCTTGCTGGGCAGCATAGTCTTGTCCTGAGCTGGGCTTCTCTCTTCACATACGTGCTTTAGCTTCTAACTCAGCACTTCTCTAGTTCTTCAGTCAGGTTTTAATTCTACTATGTAACTTCTCATCTCCGTTTTTCAAATTGCTCTTCAAAATCAGTAGTAAATTGGCCTTCCTGAGAAAGCACACTAATTATTTCACATATACAAGGCCCAACATATTCACTAAGGATCCTTTTGAAATGCTGCAGAAATGCAAAACAGGTCTACTATGTCTTAGTGTCTACAACCGCAATAGCTCTGTGTCAGGTGCTGGGCTAAATCCTTGATATTATCTCATCTACTTCTTACAGGTGCTTTCTGAACCGTGTCATTAACTTGGCTTCACTCAATGCACAAAGGAACTGAGCTTTAGAGAGAGCAAATCTGTTACCCAAGGCCAGTAGGCCAAGCGAGCCTGCCTGCCCTCTGATTCCTTTATCAAGCATTCTAGGAAGTATGTTATCGACACTTGAATAGGTTTCATGGCAATGTGTGCTAAGACAATGACAGCCCCGTGACAGAGAGGACAAAGTGAGGGAAAGAAGCATTTTGGTTATTTACACAGTGATATCCTCTAGGTTTATTTTCTCCTGATCAATCAGAACATGGTTCTTTGTTCTCCTTGACTGAGTCCATTACAAATATTTAGTTAAACTATTCCAAGGGAACCTATTCTTCCAGTAGAAGCTTGTGGAAGGTTGGCTGCTTTTCAGTTGTCACCCTCTATTTTCCATGCAATGGATCTCTAACCCCTTTTTTTCGCTCCCTCCCCAGCACTGAGGGGAAGGAAGCTGCAGTGTGGGTGCAGAAGGAAGGACAGTTTATCTCCTGAGTGGTCACTGCCTCTTTGCCCACCACTGCACACAGCCCAGACCATGAAATGGATAGTGCATCTCAGCTGGGCCTGCTCTTCAGGCTTCTGAGCTAGAGGGCAGCAGCAGAAAGCCACCAAAAGTCCTCTGAGAAAACTCCATACTCAGTGCATCCTCACAAATAAACACTTACCACCTTGGCCTGCATCCTCCCAGTGACAAATTCTCACTGTCTTGAAGAATAAATCTGGTGTCTCAAAGCTTCTAGTGTCCCCAAAATGACTTTTCTCTCTGAATGCTCTGAGTTTACAATAGCAGGGATGGGCTTGAGACCTGTGAGTAGCTCTCAGCTGCATTCTCACTTGGTCAACTCTGAGACACAGGGACCAGGAGGTGCCACTGTATCTTGGACACAGACCAGGTGGCTATGGCAGACCCCATCTTTGCCCAGGTTTCGTTCACCTCTAGCAGTCACAGGCAGGGCAGCCAGGTATGTGTATCTGTTCCAGACACACCGCCCTCAGAGCACTCCATGTACAAGGGAAAAGGGCTCTATCTTTTGGCTTCTCAGCATGCTGAACAAGAGTAAATCTCCCCCCTTTTAGTGGAATATGAGCTCTCTCACAGCCTAGCTCTTCGGTCTTTCTCTGTACTCTTCCTCTCTCTTTGCTCAGGGATGCTGTTTGTTTGCGTGTTTTATTTTGCTTCTCTCACTCTTCTTGCCTGTTTTCCCCTCTCTTTTCATATGCTAGGAACCGTATTTCCCATCTTGCTTTGGGCATACAGTTATGGTAGATCGAGTAACTCATCCCCATATGAAGATTTAAGACCGGGTGGTGGAATCCGCTGGGTGGAACGCCAACAAGTAGAGGAGCCCAGAGCAGATGAAATGGGAAGGTTTGCAGGAGGCTTTTGGGTAGATGAAGGTTCTCTAACTGAGTGCCACCTAGTGGTTTCCTAGAGTAAGTACAACAGTACAAAAAGAATGTTTTGTTTTGGTTTGTTTTGAGTTTTTAAAATTGTCACTGGGGGCTGACCCTCGGGTCTTTGTGCAGAGCTACATCCCAGAGTGTTTTTGTTTTGATTCATTTTATGTTTCTGAATTTCGAGACAAGGTCTCCCCAAATCATTAAATTGCCTAGGTTGCATTCTAACTTTTGTTTTGGTTTGGTTTTATTTTATTTTTTATTACTTTTAATAAGAAATAACAATGCGACAGTTTCAAAATTATTAGTAGTACATTCCCAATAATTGATACAGTGCATATTGTTGTCCTCATAGCAGTTATTTAGAGCACAGGATGCAGACATGATAATTTTTCTAATCATTATAGATACAAAAATTTCTTCTCATTGAACTAAAAGAAAGTAGTTGTATACATAGTCTAATATTCCAGAATCGTGTTATGGGTTATTGGCAGAATTGGCAATGTCAGAAGTCGTTGATTTAAGCCTTTTACAGCTCAACATACTAATCTAGCTTTACTTTTTATGCCTCGTGGCATAAAAAGCAAACTTTTCTGCTTGGCGGTTAAGGGCAAATTAACCAACAATAAATGTTGGAGAGGCTGTGGGGGAAAAGGAACACTTCTCCACTGCTGGTGGGAATGTAGACTGGTGCAACCATTATGGAAAGCAGTGTGGAGACTACTTAAAAAACTAGAACGGGAACACCCATTCAATCCAGCTATCCCCCTACTGGGAATTTTATCAGAAGAACTGAAAACATCATATCATAGTGATATCAGTGGACTTATGTTTATAGCAGCCCGATTTGTGATAGCCAAATCTTGGAAGCAACCGAAATGCCCATCATCTAAAGAATGGTTGAAAAAATGTATTTTTATACAACAGAATATTGCTCAACTATAAAGAATGATACACTAGAAGACTTCATATACAAGTGGATGTATCCTGAAGACATACTCATAAGTGAAATAAACCAGACCTACATGTGTAAATATTATATAGTCTCCCTAGTGTAAAAACTCAAAAGAAGAAATAAAAATGGAAAGGTATAACACAGCTGAATAGAAATCAAGAACTTAAGGGTTAAACAATGAAGAGACAGCAAGCAGAAAAGATAGGAAACATGGCAGGAACAAAACCATGCACTTATACACACAGGATGAATTAGACAATCGTCCTAAGAACATCCAATAGGTTTTGGGTCCTAACTTTTGATCCTCCTGCTTCAGGCTCTCAGAGTGCCAGGATTACAGGCCTGCATCACCACAGCCAGGAGGGAAATACCTACCAGTAGATTTCACAGGGTAACTCCTGGACCTCCCATGGCATAGGGGGTCCTGCACCACACAAGATGTGTTCTCCTTGCCCTCTTTAACCTCCCAAGATCTCATAAACCAGAGCCGACAGAGTAAGCTATGGGGCTGAGATTCTAACCCTCTCCTCGGTGATGGCAGCACTTAACATCTTTCCACAACACCAGGGAAAAAAGTACAAGTGCCGATCACATGATGCGGATGTGAATTTACTAGGGGGAAATATTTACTCTGTGATGATTTTGAGGATACTCCAAGATGTCCAGAAATAAGGAAGATTTTATAAATTTAAATCTGCACAGTAACACATATTTTAGATAGATGGCTATTTTCATAGTTCAAATTGACAGACTATAAGATCCATTTCTGCTTTTAATAGAGACAATATACCCCCACCCCCCATCTTCATTTCTCAAGAGGAAAGAATGTTGACATTTCTTGTGGCAGAATTGTGTTAAGCTCTGTTTTTCATCAACAGTGAAAAAGAATACAACTATTGTATGTTTTGAAACTAAGTTCAATTAAATGTCAACGTGTACCATAAAACAACCAAACCCAAAAAGCTGTTTTTGATGAAATGCTTCTGAAGTACATTAGATTTAAATTACAGAAGACTCTCGTATAAATCCACACAAAGGAAGCTATAGGCCCCTTCAGAAGACCCTTTGCAGAAGTGGTCTTTGAACTCATGGTGAGTGTGACTGGCCCTGGGGACTGGCCTGCATTTAAGATGTAGGTACAGAAACACAGAATCTTTCAGTTGCCATGGCAATGTCCCAGGGCTTTTCTTTCTGAAACTGAGGAAAAACAGCTGCTAGCAAAGTAAGGCTGACTGACCAGCCCTGGAAGACAGCAGAAGTGTCTCTACCATCCCGCAGTGTGTCAGCCCCGCAGCTCCTCCACCCCAGTGCATACTGGGAGGATTGTCCTCCTCCCACAGGGACAAGAAGAGGTATCTTCCTGATTGAGCTTGTGCTGCTGATGTTAGCACTGTGATTCGGTACTGTCACTCTATTTAGAAAGGAGAATTCCCTGCTGCTTGTATGAAAAACCCTTGTGGACAGACCAGTGGGGCTCTAGCTTCAGGAACTCCTCACTTGACTAAAGAGAAGGGTCACCTCTCATGGGAAACACTTGTTGGCTATCGCATGAAAGAGAGGTTACTGAGTAACTTTCATTTGCTAAATCCCTGGAAAATGTGGCCCTGATTTATTAGTTGATCCCATAATGTTGAATCTTGAATTAACTTTGACGCTTGATGTTCTCCAGCTTCTCATTAGGGTATGAGAGGGAGAAGGTAAGGGAAAAAGAGAATGAGAGACAGAGATAAAAGACTGACAAGAAAAAATGCAAAGACAATAATCCAATTGACTCATGAGCTCCAAAAAGTACATCGTTTGCAGAAATAAGTGCAAACGTCTTGTTTCTCCTTGCACTTGACAGGCAGTGTCTGTTCAGTGTCCATGTTGGGAACTGATTGAGATTGGGACCTCTACCAGGCTACCTCCTGTATCAGCTGCTGATGGGAAGACCTGGCGTACCTCTGGGTGAGCCCTCTAAGTAAGAACATGGCAGAGAGAGAGAGAGAGAGAGAAAGAGAGCGAGCAAGAGAGAGAGAGAGAGATGAGGGGATCAAGAGAGGTGGAGCAGATTGAGATAGTATGGTGAGGTTGGAGTAGAAACAGTGGTAGGTTGGAGGACAAAACAGAAGGAGGAGGCAGAAGACAAAGGAAGATGCCAAAGACAAGAAAGGAGGGATGAAGGGCAGAAAAGACTGCTGAGAGGATGAGAGGAAAAGAAGCAGAGAAAACCAAAATGCCCACTGTGAACGTTTTCCCAGAAATCATCCAGAGCAATCCTGCACAGTGGCCACTGGCTGACTGGGCCAGCTCCCTGGCCACAGCCATGAGCCAGAGGGGAAGGGGGTCTCCCACTACTGCACAGCTAGGCCCATCTCTGGTTTCTGGCTATGGTCCCTGGGCCCTGGGAGCAGGCCTGCTGCCTGGAACCTGCCCCCAGGCCTCCCCCTATTCTACCTGCATGGGACACGCCCTCCAGGGCTGCAGGATGGCCACCAGGGAAGGTGAGGAGAAATCCCCCCGGTAGTGGCTCGTGGGTTTCCAGCAATCTGGCAACACCAGGAGAACTTCAGTGGGACTGCAGGGGACCTTGCCCTTCGGAGGACAGCAAAGAGGAGGAAGTACAATGACAAGCCACCAAAGAGAAGCTTCTGGGCTTTGCTGTCTCCATTTGCTTCCAGTCAAAAAAGAGGGGAAAAGTTTTTCTGTTTCTGTACAAATGGCCATGGAGCAATCTTGGGGTCAATTTTAGGGAAGCAAATGAAAAAGGAAAACTTTTCTTCATTCCTCCCATGCCCTGCCCCCAACTATTTATAAAAATGATTGACACCAGCCTTTAGAAAGCTTATACAAAGCCAAAGTTGACTGGGAATGTTATGGTTTGTATCCAGTTGTCCCCTCAAAGCCTCGTATAAATCATGGGGTGGTCAGGTCCCCGCTGGAGGAGCAGCAAGTACCTTGAGGGGTATGGCCAGAGGACCAGGGCAGGGTTGGGGGCGGGGCCAGAGAGGCACTAACCATTAAACTGGCCCATGTGTTCTCCTCCCCACCCCCTCCCAGGGCTATGGTCTCTTGGAAGTAAGAATCGGATCATCCTGGACATTATGCCCCAGCCTCTCTCCCACGCCCTGTAGCATGGGATGGCAGTGTCTGGAGGTCTTGTCATGCAATTCAGGTGGCTTTAAACTATGAAACCTCCCACATCTGTGAGCTAAATAAGCCTTTCCCTCCCTAAGCTTGAGTGTCAGGTATTTGTCCCAGAAACACAAGAAGAGTAACTGAAACAGGAAGTCAAAGAAAACAGAAGATGTTAAACAGGAGAGAGATTAGAGCCATTTGATAAAGGGTGAGGAGATCCAGACCATGTATAGTCAGGTACCAGCTTGAGCTACACGGAAAATAAGAAAAAAACAGAGAGGGCCAATTTGTTCCCACCTCCAACTCTTTTGTGAATTAATCACAAAGCAACTATCCCGGCTGTGTCCTAACTGTTCCAGCTGTACAGGATCTCAGAGATCATCAGTTCATTGTAGGCTTTTCATTTTCACCACAGAGTCCAGGCATAGTGGGGCACACCTGTAATCTCAGCTCTGGGGAGGCTGAAAACTAGAGGATGGCTATGAGCTCAAACTGCATAGTGAGATCCTGTACATAAACATAATACATATCTACAGTGTTCCATCTAACAACAGAATATAGACACTCCTCTCCTATTGCCTCAACTGAGTCATTAAATCAGTTGTTCACTAAATGAGGAATTGTGCCACTACAATATTCAAAATGAAGAAATGGTCAAAGGAAACTCCAACTTGTTAGATTTGCCTTTATTTGCATAACTCTTACTACATGTTATTTTGTCACATATAGCAAAACAAAACAGGGTCTGAAATGAACAGTACAGTCAGTAAAAATTATAATACTGTACTTTACTGTACAGCTGCAGTACTGCTCATGGTTCTGTGTCATAAATCCAAATGTAGGTCATAAGTCCAAACTGCTCACTTCCGTTATGAGTCCAGTTGTTAAACAGATAGGTCATTAAGTGAGGAATACCTGTGCACATTCTTCTCATGGGACTTTCCCCAAAATAGACCACAGGACAACCCACGAAGTCTGGCTAAGTAATTGCAAAAGAATTGAAGTTATGCCATGCATACAATCATATCTCAGTATAATAAAGCTAGAAATCGCTGCCAAAAGAAACCACAGAAGTTATATAAATACATAAAAATTAAACAACACCCTCTTGAATAATCAGTGGGTCACAGAAACAAATCAAGGAAGATATTAGACACTCTTTAGAATCAAATGACAGGACCACTGCAACATACCAGAAGCTGTGCCATGCATGAAAGCAGTTTTTAAGAGGATAGTTTATAGCTGTGAATGCCCAAATTAGATAAACAGAATGAGCTTAAATAAATAATCTAATGGTGCACCACAAGTTCCTAGTAAAACAAGAAACTTTCAGATTCAAAGCTAGTAAAAGAAAGGCAATTGTAAAGATCAGAACACAAGTTAGTGAAATTGACTAAAAGTACAAAGAATCCATGACTTAAAGAGCTGGTTATTTGAAAGAATAAAAAGTATGGACAACCCTCTAGCCAATGTTACCTAAAAAAGAAAGAAAACGCCAAAATCAATGCAATGAGGAATGAAAAAGGTGAAACTACATGGATATGGCTAAAGTCTAGATTATTAGTAACTACTTTGGGAACCTGTATGTACTCCAATAAATTGGAAAACTCAGAAGAAATGTATCGATTCTTAGATACGCATGAATTATTTAAACTGAACCAAGAAGATATACAAACCCTGAACAGTCCAATAGCAGGAAATGACATTGAAGAAGTGATAAAAATAAAACTACCAACCAAGGAAAGCTCAGGTTCCAAGGGGCTCACTGTCAAGTCCCACAAGAACTTTAGGGAAGGCCTAATGTTGAAACTCCTCAAATTCTCAGATGAAATTGAAAGATAACTAGTACTTCTGAAGTCATTCTTTTTTTTTTTTTTTTTTTTTTTTTTTTTGTTTTGTGGGACCGGGAATTGAATGAAGGCTCTTGTGCTTGCCTGGCAAGCATTTATTCTACTGAGCTATTTCCCCAGCCACTGAAGTTTTTTTTGTTTGTTTGTTTGTTTTTGTTTTGTTATTTTTGATTTTGTTTTTTGTTTTTGTTTTGGTCCTTTTGAGACAGGTCTCGCTATGCAGTTCAGGCTGGTCTTGAGCTCACTTTTGTAGCCCAGGCTGGTCTCGAACTCATACCAATCCTCCTGCCTCAGCCTCCCAAGTGCTGAAGTCATTCTTAAAAACTATCATTGTCTCAATTTCATAACTGGAAAAGGGCCCAACCAAAAATGAGAAACAGCCCAATTTCTTTCATGAATGGACATGCAAAAATCCTCAACAAGATCCTGGCCCTCAGAATGCTACAAATCCTCAAAAAGATCATATATCATGACCAAGTGGGATTCATCCCAGGGATGCACGTATGGATCAATATAGCATACACAGATCAACAAATGCAATATGTTACATACATGGAAGGATAAAAATCACACAATCATATCAACAGTAACAGAAAAAAAAACTTTTGAGAAAATTCAGTGCACATTCATGTTTTTAAAAATATGATCTCAAGAAAATATAGAAAAATATTACCTCACTCTGATAAGTCACTTATAACAGTGTCCACCATCATATTAAATGGTAAAACACTGAAAGCTTTTCCTCTAATAAAATAAGAAACAAGACAAGGACGCCTATTATCACCATTCCTATTCAATAACAGTTCTCAGAACATTACACAGAGCAGTCAGTTCAGAGAAGGAAAGAAGAGACATGCATAGGAAAGGAAAAAGTTGATCATTACTTGCAGAAGACATGATCCTCT
>PVKN010024886.1:0-14306 GCA_004027915.1 Capromys pilorides | reverse complement strand
ACCTCAGGAATCCTCCCAGCTGGAACCCCATTTTCTGAAATCTAGTCAAGCAAAAATCAAGTTTAAATAAATGTAGTAGAAGAAATCAAGATTTGCGCCACTGGAACAGCTACCCGTGGTAGACACTAGCTTGGTATGCATCAGTAAAATTCCATCGCCAGCACGAAGTAAGTATCAGTACGCCCACCATTCATTCTCTTTTCAGCAAGCTCGATGCCACCACAATGTCCAAAGCAGATATACCACTTCCAACACACAGAACTTGGCGTGATTAGCTTGTACCTTCCCTGATCAGCAAGATGCTTAAGTCCCCAGCCTCCACAGTTGGCCTCCTCCAACACATTCCCTATACATAAGACATTTAAAATTAACAGCTACCCCCAACACCCAAGAGTTTCATCATCACACTAAGAATTCCTCTGGCCACCACTCAGGCAGGGAGACAGCAGGTGACAGGTCACTGGCTCCATCTGCAAGTGCCATTACAAGGCATCACTGCGTTGTGGCATCATTAAAATGTTCTACAGCTTCACAATCTTTTGTTCGCAGCACAAAACTAGAATTACTTGAGGCTCCATTTAGAAGTCGCAGCTTCTGAAAATCTCAATCCCCAGGAAAAGAAGGGTGCCTGATGGCATTCACATGCCCATAGGATGGCAATCCCAGAAGAGGCATTCATTCATTCATAGCTGCTGGCCCCTGAAAAGCTACATGCATGTGCTCTGGATTTTTGGTTTGCTCCCCATGAGCTCCTCTGAAAACTTTTAAATTTTTTTTTTTTAATTTTATTTATTTATTTATTTATTTGCTTGTTGTGTTTGTTTGTTTCTTTATTTATTCATTTTGTGGCTGGCTCAGCCTGCCCTGGTGGTGGCGCTGGCGCAGCATGCGGTGACGGGGATTGAACTGCAGTTCCCGCAGTTGCCTGAGCCCTCCTAAGCAGGAGCTTTAGACCACTGAACCATCTCGCCGGCCCCTCCTCTGAAAACTTAATAGAGGCCTCCTGAAGACAGGGCTTCCCAATCAAGGCCTGGACCTATGGCACTGAAGAAGTCCTCCTAAGCCTGTGGAATTCAATCTGCAGGCTTCAATTTAATCAGGTTGTTTCCTTCAGGGTCTCCCCTCCTGTACTGCTATGACTCATGCACTGGCAGGGGCTCTGTTTCTCCTGATGCCATCTGCTCGCCATGATGAACACACCTGATGACACGTTTACAGGACAACCTCAGAGAGTTAGAGGGAGGAGGAGGGGTAGAGTGATCTCACAGAAGAGATTGGCATAAAATCTAGGGAAAGTCCGGTGGGGGCCACTGGCCATTGTCTCCACCCCGGGCCAGAGCGATATGCCCTGCCAAGTGAAGTTCACTTTCTACAAGACCAGGCCTCGTTCCCAGGCAGGTTCACACCCTTGTCAGTAAGCCCAGGCACCGGACCTCCTTGTCTCTAACTCCTCATGTTTGGCTTTTTGACATGTTTTTCACAAATTTCTGCTAAGCATAGATCACTACGGTAAGAGAATCTCATTGTTTCCATTGTATGGCCAGCAGTGTGGGAGTGGCCGCCTTAGCTTTCTGGCAGAGGGGAGCCACTAAGACATCACTCACTTGCCCAGTTTCCCATGTCCTTCTGATGACATTTCCTGAACATTCAGGCCCCTGTGTGCCCAGGTTGGCCCCTTGACTCACCAGGAGTGTTGGGAATGCAAAGGGAGGGTCTTAGGGACCTTGTACCAAATGTCCTAGCTATTTAAGTGTGATTCGCTTCAGGCACCGAGTACCTGATGACCTTTACCATCTTCTGGCCCCCTCTTCAGCGCTGTCCCTGAACCAGAACTGCACAGAGAACAATGGGTTGTGGTATTCTTGGCTGCCATAACAAGATGGCCAAAGAGAAGAATTTTCCAGGTGGTCAGCTGTGCCTAAACTTGCCAGGGTGCACCACATACTCAGAGAGGTAAAGAGATTACTGGCACATCGTCTTGTTCAACATCTACTGGACATGTTGGATGGATAGAATAGTCACTTAAACCACAGAACGGGAAGGTAAATTTTACACTGAGTCAAGTTGTCCCCCAGTGAGGCTTTATCAACTGTTGACAGGCCACTGGGAAGGCTTGATTTACCTCTTTACACTGAGAGACAAGAGTTCACCCCAGCCATGTCACTACATCTCCCAGGGCCCCCTGTAGGATGTGTTGAACGTGAGAAGCACTGTTCCAGAAAGCTGAAGATGCACTGTTTTGCAGCCTTATTTCCCTTCCCTATCAGCTGGGGTTTAGCCTCCAGCTTGAGCTCAGCCTGGTGGTCCACACCATCCTCCTTGGTCCTTATCTCTCTGGCATGTTCAGCCTTAGCACTGTATTATTAGCAGCTTCGTCCCAGTTCTCCTTCTCTTGTACTTGAGCTTGAGCGTGGAGTTTAGTCTCTGGTGTTCCTGCTGGAAGGAAAAGCCAGCCCAAGGCCAGGTAGTCTCATGCACATCTTTCCCCTAAGTCGCATTGTTCACTACTGAACAGCAACATTTCTCTTACTCACTGGGACATGGGTGGTCCCTGAGGAAAACAGAGGTGTCAGTTCTCATGGAGAAAAGTGGTTCAGGCACCTGCTCCTTAGGGCTATGTAGGGGGCTCTATCTGGCTGTACCCTTGGCACCAGGCCAGGCAGCACAAACACAGATTGACAGGCAGATTGACAAGACACGTAAGACATTTATATTAAGTCTAAGTGCACTTTTAGATACACTAACCATGCTGCATTATAATATTTTCCAAGGAATTTTAGGTTTAAAGTGGAAAACAAACAGAATTCTCCCTGTGGTATAGCACTTGGTGCTTTTATTTATGTACTTATATATATTTTGACTTTTCTTGAGGCAAGATTGCATTATGCACTTTGGGGTGGCTCTAAAGTCATGTGGAGTGCCTGCCTGGCAAGTGCAAGGTCATGAGTTTGAACCGTGCTCCAGCCAAAAAGAAAAAAATAAAGTCACTTTGAAGCCCACGCTGGCTTTGATCTCACAGTGGTCCCCATGCCTGAGTGTCCAGGGTACTATATTCCAGGCGTGCACCACCACCCTTACCAAGTGTTTTCAGTTTTAGTAGAGATCTGTTGGAATATTTTGTTACTTTCATACCATGGATTCATACTAACACGGGTCAGAGGGGGAAAGTGCATCAGAGGCAGGAGGGGACCTAGTGGAGAGTGGGTTATCTGGTGGAGAGGAAGTACTAGTCTGAGAAAAATGGAAAGAATCATTGAAGACATCACTGTCAGGATTAGGACATAAAAATTTCTAAAGGGACATTGGGCAACCTTACCTATGTTGGGCATCCAGTGATAAGGCCAAGAAGGACTGAACACAGGGGATCTCAGAGTTTTTGTCCCGGTAGCCTCAAAGGAGCTTCAGTTGTGACGTGTTGTATCTTCAGGGACCAACGCACAGCAGCTGCTCCATAGCTCTTTGTGAGGTGCAGGGTCAGGTTTCTCAGGGGACCTCAGGTAGCATGCTTGATGTCCCGGGATCCATCTCCAGCATGTCAAGAAGAAAGAAGAGGGAAAGAAAGGAAAAAAGGAAGAAACGAACAAAGAAGAAGAAAGGAAGAAAAAAAAAGGGCAAAAAAAGGGAAAAAAGGCCTGTTAGATGAATCAAAATGGTATTCATTTTTTTGAATCCAAAACAATAACTGCATTTAGTTACTTGCTATCTGTGTGTTTTTGAGATTGACTTCTAAATTCTAAAATGTGAGGACTACGAATGTTTTGATAAGTTGGAATTAAGAAGTATTTTGCTAGAGGCAGCTGAGTGTCCTTTTCTCTAAGTCAACAGGGACAGAATTAGTGTCACCTCAGAGCAGATGATAGGACACATCACACACTTTTTGAAGCTGATTAGAACCCTGTTGCAAGCAGGATCCATATCCGGTAACTGCCTTGGTGAGCAGTGCCAAGCCCTGAGCTGTGGTCATCCGGGATCCACCACGTGCCCAGGTGGGAGATGATGTCTCAGGCTTTTGTACTGATGACCTGGAGTCTCAAGGAGGACGGATGAAATCTACAATGTGCTTCATGATGAGTGTTTTCTGTTGTGTTCTCTGTGTTGCGATGGCCATGGAAGCCAGGGCTTCTTGCATGCTGGGCAAGTATTTCACCACTGAGGAAAGTTCTCAGCAAGAGTTTTTGGACTCTTCTGGTGTTTCCATCATCAGGGACACTAGGTCACAGTTTTGATGAAGACACCGCAGAGATGAGCACCCTTAGCACACGTATGAGGGCACCAAGTCCTATCTCTGGTTAGCACTTCTCATTGGTCCCTTGATTGACACTGTGTTGACAAGGTGTCTCTACTGCTTTCCCATCCCCTGTAGACCCTGTACTACATACATAAAAAACAAAAAAGTGATTTGGACACAATGATGGTGCTCACCTGTGCTCAAGGGAAAAATGCATAGAGTGAGGAGGGTGAGGGCCCCCACCCCACCAGCATGTGATGGTGACACACGAGAAATGCATTCATCGGTGGTGAACTGGAGCACATACGCCTTGCACCTTGATGCTTCTGTCTTCTGCTTCCCGTCTCCTCTGTCTCATCTCCCCATACTCCCAGATTCACTTCCCTTCTCCATAGAGTCTGCCAGTCATTTTCTATCATCTGGCCTTTATTTTTCTTTGCAAATCTATTTTACTTTGAGTTCCTCATATAAGAGACACTATGGGGTGTACGACCTCCTCTATCTGGCCTATTTACTTCCTGTCATGGTATCATGGTGTGTCCATTAATCTACAACTGGCCCAACTGTATCCTTGTTTGTAGCAGAGTAGGGCTCCACTCTGTGTGCTCCAGGTTCTCTTTACCTATTCTTCTGCAGTTGCACATAGAGGCCCCTGGCAAGTTTTCTGCATAACACCTAAGATATGTAATCAACCTCAGGCCCAAACCACACATATTTCTCCAGGTCTTAAACACAGAGATTGCATGTCTGTGTTCTGCATATTTCTTCTTTTTCTTTTATTTCATTGCACTCATTTATTTACTTAGTTTTGCTCCTTATGGTAACACAGGAGTGACCTTGACTTCTCAGTTTTTTAATTTCAGAGAGTGAGTTTTTGCAACTAGGAGAGTTGGGTGGAAGGATACCATCAGGAATCAAGGTGACAGGGCTGAGACAACAGAACTTTTGGCTCAGAATGAAGCTCCTCAGAGAGATCAGCTTCTTCTGGCAAGGGTATGGTCGCTTAACTCCCAAACAATCAGCGCACACATCTCCAGGAATCTTGTTCTAGAGCAGGAGATGCTGCACGTGCTTTCTCCCCCTCAGGCTGCAGAGGCCACGTGTTCTCCTATGCAAGCACTTGGAGCTTCCGGGACCAGAACCGGTGATGGCTGGGATCCAAGAGCCAGTAGTTCATAAAGCAGCAGAAAGCGCTCCTTAAGCAGAGCCTTTCAGGAATCTGCATCATGAAGGGGACACTGCTGGTGCTGGCCTTGCTGGTGACTGCGCAGCTGGACTTCCAGACTGGTGAGAGTGGGGAGAGGGAGCGCTTGGCTGTCCTCACCCTTGCCACACTTCCATCTCACCCGACCTGTCCTTGGTGACTCCAAGCAGCTTATGGAGAGAGGTTTACAGGGCATCCGGGGGAGCATTGCCCAGGCATCCTGTCATAAAGCCTTAGAGCCCTCAGCCTTAGAACCAAAGGAAAGGTTAGGTGTGGGAGGGTCCACTAGTCCTGCATAGATTAGGGAAGGGGTTTGGCGTGGGGGTGCTCATGTAAAGGTCAGAAAAGTACAGAAATATGCTGTGCTTGGGGTGGTGGTCAGGGCGGGAGGGACCATTGTCGTGGCCCTCGAAGTGATCCCGTAACATGAGGGCATGCGTTTTGCAGAACGTGTTCTCTGTCTTGGGTGGCACAGTCCTGAGGGTGGGCAGCCCTCTGTGGAAGGTCCATCAGCAGACCATAGATACACATGAAGGGACACGTGCACCTCAAGCCCTTCCGTCCTGGCGTCTCCCATGAGATGATGTCTTGCTTGTGTTTTCAGTGGAAGCATGTCCTATTTTCTATGACGTCTTTCTGAAAGTGGTCATTGGAGCCAGGATACCATTGAACCTCCTCCTTAATGGTGTCAATGCTACTGAAGCAGAAAAGGCGGCCGTTGGAAAAATCCAGGATTGCCACAATGAAGGAGGATTAGCAACCAAGCTGTCACATACTAAAGCCTTGGTAACTTCCCCTCTAATTCCTTTGCTCCCCCTCATGTATAGCATATAATAGCATTTCATGTATCAAAAGAGCACAAAATCATAAAAGTATGAGTCAGGTTGAGGTCTCGAATCAAACACAAAGCTTTGCTGCGCTCTACGGTAAGATCATGTCATGTGCACATCCAGCCTGTTACGCTGTCACCCTTGTTCCTGGACCAATGAGTAGCACACACATACAGAGAGAAAAGACGCCTAAGTAGGCAGAATGGGCTCAGTGAGTCGTGGGCGGGGTTTCCACTCCCATGATGCTACCTGCCCAGGATGGAGGATGTAGCGGAGCAGGAGCAGTGCGTTAGCTCTTTAGTCCAGCACCTGGCCATGGAGGAGTCCTTCAGAGACCAGAAGAGGTCTGCTGCCTGTGCAGCTTCCCTTCCGCTAGCACCCACCGTGCTGGCTACTCCACCAGGTTAGATGCACCCCCTGCCTTGTCGCTGTGCCCACAGCCAGAATGTTTACTCTCTGCTTGTGTCCCTGAGGCCTCCAAGGCAACCTTTTCTTATGTGTAGTTGCTTACCAACTCTGCTCTGTGCATCCCTGAGACGTTGAGAAAGTGTTTTTGTTCCCCTATTATGTAGATTTGCATTGGTCTGTGTCTAGTACTGCCTCCCAAAGTGCTTCTATTGTCAAATTGCAAAAAGGAGTGACCCCCCCAAGGAACAGCAGATGTTGTAGAAAGATAAGCAGCCAGGACCCAGGACATTGCTTATTGCAAGAGCATGTGCATTTTGCATGTGCACAACACTTGGCAGATGGCTGCAGGTAGGGAAGCTGCACAAAAAGCCCCATTCAGACACCTTGCCCCTCCCACAAACCTGGCCCCTCCTCTGTCCTCTGGAATCTTCTCATCTCACTTGTCTTACTAGATTATTTGTCCAGACTCCCTTTTGACAGTCATTTGTGGGGATCAGGGGACCATCTTCCTCCTGGCATGACCAGCCTTTCTCCTGTGCACCTATGGCCCAGAGCTTCTTAGGGAAGTGGATGAATCTCAGAGAGCTTTCTGTCTTTGCAGATGAGCAGCAGGGTGATTCTGGGAAAGATGAATAACCCTGCTGCAGGTCCAGAGACTGCCTGAAACCAACTCTCTCTGCCCTTGTCTTACTGTCTTCCAGGTCAAAATCAGCTTAAGCGATGAATGCGTACAGTATGGAGTGAGCAAGGCCCTTCAAAAACTTCGTGACTTTCTCTCTAAATTTTCCCATCGATAAAACCATTGAATCTTTGCTGCTGGTGCCTGATCCTAGCACCATCTTCCTGCCCTGATCCTCTCACCTGAAGCTGGAATCCAGACACCTGGCCTCCCCTGGACAATCGCTATGATACTGACTTGAATAAAATCCCTGCATCTCAGCCTTGTGTGTCCCATGTCTGTGTGCTGAGTGGGAAGTGTGTGCAGCCTGGCCCCCGACCTTGGAAGGTGGAGAGAAGTGACACGGGATGTCACTCAGAGCATGGGGACTGTAGTCAGCTGCAGCAAGGACAAAGCTGAGCCTTGCCTCTCACTCACCATATAATCATAGGAGAGATATTTTATCTTCCTGAAGATGTCAAAGGAAGATTCTATGTGGATTGCATAGCTTACATAGACCTTCCCATTTCACCAAAGCAGACAGACAGAAATAGAGTTAACAGCTACTGACAGCATTCGTGGAGCTTTGGCTCTGATGCCATTCTGGGCCCCTGGCCCTTTAAATATCAATGCAGTAATTGCCAAGTGACTCCAGAGATGACTTGGGGGCAGTGGGCACAGATCCTTTGGTTTTCTGGGTAGCATTTGCCTTCCTCTCTTCCCAGATTGATGTTTCCCTAGAAGCCTGACTTTTCTTTTCTCCTCTTCTCTCCTCTCCTCTCCTCTCCTCTCCTCTCCTCTCCTCTCCTCTCCTCTCTTTTCCTCTCCTCTCCACTTTTTTCCCCTTCTCTCCTCTCCCCTCCTGTGACTCCCCTTCCCTCCCCTGCTCTCCTCTCCTCTCTTCTCTCCCTCCCCTCTTTTCCTTTCTTCTCCTCTCCTCTTATCTTTTCTGTTTTATCTTTCTGAAACAGAACTCTTCAGTTTAGGCTGGCTTTGAGCTCACTTTGTAGCTCAGGCTGGTGGGCATCCTGGTACTGTGTATGCCATCTCTGTGGTGTATCCTGACACATATGCATAGATATGTCCTGGCTCTGGGACTTGGATACACTGGTCTTGGCCCAGGAAAAGGGGAGAATGGGAGTAGATGGCAGATCCCACCCTGGGGAAAAGCTAGCATCATGGAAAAAGGGCAGGCCCTTTGGTCTTATGTGCAGAATATGTCAGTGTGAAATGTATCATGAGCCCTTAGAACCTACTTCGAAAAAGTCAATTAGCTGATGGCACTAACTGAGAGGCTATGTGTGATGTTACAAGACACAGTAGATTCAACTTCTGAATCTGAGTAACCAGAACAGTCCTGGGCTGCTCTGAGTTTGGCCTACAGGAAATGTGGAAGAACTTCTCACATCTGTTGACCTTTCTGTTCCAGCAGGGGCATCAGTATAAGGTGTGTATCAGTAGAATATAACTATCTGGGATCTGAACATGACACCCAGGGCCACATACAGACTTCATTTTATTTTTTTAAATTACTTTTATGATTGGGCAGTAGGGATTGAACTTAGACTCTCACCTTTGTTCTGCTAGTGAGCTCTACCCATGCCCTGAACATAGCCATTTTAGTTCACTGTTTGCTTTCTTTACTTTGACTTTATTTCTCACAAGTGCTGTGCACTCCGCTAGACTTCAATATGCAGGTCATGCTGATTTCACTAAAGTACTGTTAGAAATAACAAATTACAATTCCATTTGATGGAAGCTCATGTAATAGCCTTAGATGGAATAGGTTGATGCATAAAATGTCAATTGTTCCATATTCATCTAAATTAACATTTGTTCTGGTAAAGATTGAACTAAAGTTTATCCAAAAGGATATGTAACTGAAATAAGCCAAGAAAACCCAGGAAATGAAGAACTATGAGCAGTGTTTTTTAACCAAACATTACAATATAGGTTTAAGATCACAACTCTAGAGAACTCTTAGTTTTCATAGAGTAATAGATGATCCTGACATAGGAGAGAAGGCACATGAGAAGACACCAAAATAGATGTGACAAACTGTTCTGCTAATTCAATCCCAAAAAAGGCATGGAGTTTTCAAAATGCCATCAAGAATAGTAGTCAAAGTGTAAGAGTTGGGGCCAGCCAGGTGGCTCAGTGGTCTAAAGCACCTGCTTAGGCGCCTGCTTAGGCAACTGCAGGGACTGTGGTTCGATCCCTGGCACCACATGCTGCGCCAGCTCCACCCCCAGGGCAGGCTGAACACAAATAAATAAATGAGGTTTAAAAAATAAAATAAAATAAACTTTTAAAAAAAAAAGTGTAAGAGTCACTATTGATGTGTCATATTTTATTGTAATGATTTAGAGAAAATCAAATGGTGATGTAGCAATCAACAGCAAAGTTCAGCCTCTTGAGGCTTGAAAAACAGATATCTGGAAAATAACAACTTGACAGGTACACACACAGAGAGACCGACAGACAGACAGACACAGACAGACTGACTGACTGATTGACTCACTCAAAGATCTAAGAATCAGAAAAGAACTTACAGGAAAATTAAAGATAGAACAAAGTCACTGGGCATGGTTGCACACTCCTGTAATCCCAGCACTTGGGAGGCTGAGGCAGGAAGATTGGTGTGAGTTCAAGACCATCCTACACTACAAAAGTGAGTTCAAGGCCAGTCTGAACTGCATAGCAAGATCCTGTCTCAAAAAAACAAAAAAAAGATACACAAAAGTCTTCATATATTTCAACATTTTCTGCTTTCAGGTTCTAGGTGTTCCGTGGAAGATGAGGAGGCACCTTCTCAAGGAGCATCATGGGTCAGCCTTCCTAAGGTGAAAGCTGGCAAAACAGTGAATCTGCAAAAGTCGAACCACAAAACAGAGAGGTACTACTGTACTTTTATTTCCAAAGAGGTGGAGGACACACTGTGTCACATAGGGCCACGAAGAGAACACCATTGTTGGTCAGCAATTGGAAAGGAAAAGAGGAAAGCCATAGCTGTTCTTGAGGATCCCACAGGGAGGCAAGACAGGACAGAATGAACAATTTAAGAATACTGGTGTGAATAATTCTATAATACTTAGATTTTGGTGCCTGGATGATGTAGGGCATGAGAAATAATGACTGAGTAGGTAAAAAAAATTAAATAGATGAGATAGGAGGAGTAGGTTTGTGTGCGAAAGATGTGCTCCTCCCTGGCCAAGCCCTGTTTTCTAAGAAATTGCTCATCCTTGGAGGGGATAGTCTTGAATAGCAAAGTTTTAAAAATGACAGAAAACAAATGAACATATGTGGTCTCAGCCACAGATAAGTTGATGTTTATCATCCTACAAACTATTAAGTTGCATTGCATAAGTTTATATGATTTAACATTTCCACCAGCAGTGTGTGAGAGATTCATTTGCTCCATGTGCTCACTAATACTATAATCTTTTTAAATTTTGTTCTTATTAGGTGTATACACTGTTTCTGTGATTTTTTGCCCCTGTGAGGGCAAGGTGTGAATCAGAGAGTGAGAAGTAAATTCAGTGGAAACCACAGAAGTTTGGAAAACCCAGAAACATGGATTGTCTAAGGGAAACTGCAAAGAGGGAGCAAAGCTTGTCTAAGAGAGAAGCTATGGGAGCTACCACCAAGAGTGCCATAGGGGCAGAGCTGTATAAGGCCTTTGGAGCTCAAAACTCAGTGCAGACTGCTTCAGATATTCCAGTTTGAACTATGGGATTTAATGTTTGCCCTGCTGGCTTTTGGACATGTATTGGTACCAGTATTTTGTATTCCCCTGTTGTTTACACCTTTTGGAATGCTAATGCTTGTCTTGTGCCTTTGACTGTTGGATATTGTCTTAGATATTTTTTACTCATTGCTAGGACAAATACCCAACACTCAAAATGAAGGAAGAAAAGGTTTATTTAGCTCACAGTTGCTGGAGGTTTCAGTACATATTCGGCTGGCCCAAGGCTGAGTGGAACAGGTCAGAGAGCACCCAGTTCATGGCGGTGGAACAGCAACAATCACAACAGAGACAACCAACCAACCAGGGCACCAGAGAGCAACAGCCTGAGTCTGTCTCTCTGTCTCTCTTTATATTACATTCAGGCTCTCTGCCTCAGCCTATCTGCCTTAGGCCACACCCATAATCCCAGAAGGATTCAGACCCATAATCCCATCTGTATTAAAGTACATAATCCCAGTGGATCATGAGTCAAGTCTCAAACTCTAAAAGTTCCCACCTCATGATTGTATGAGGCTTTGGGGAGACAACTAGCCATAAACCATAACAGATGTGTTTAACTTTTCCTTTGCACAGGAGCTCACGGTGGTGAGTTTGCCTTAGATCTTGGAGGAGACTTGGGACTTGGACTTTTCAGCAATGTTGGAACTCTTCGGACTTTGGCAACTCTTTGAGATAGACTGAAATGTCTTTTGCACAAAGGGATGTACATGAGACTTTGGGGGTCCAGGAGAAGAACATTATGGTTTGTGTCTAGTTGTCCCCTCAAAGACTCACACAGTCATGGGGCAGCAACTTCCAGAGTTTGAGACTAATTCATAATCCACTGAGGTTATATATTTTAGTACTTCTGGGATTATGGATGTGGCCTGAGGTGGATAGTCTGAGGGAGAGACCCTGAATGTAATATAAGACAGATAGAACAACAGACTCTCTATGTTGCCCTGGTTGGTCGGTTGCCTCTGTTGCCATTTGTTGCTGTCCCGCTACCATGAACTGGACGATCTCTGATCTGTTCCACTCAGCCTTGAAGCTGGCCAAATATGGACTGAAACCTCCAGTAACTGTGACCTGAATAAACCTTGCCTTCTTTGGGTGGCAGGTATTTGGTCTCAGCAATGAGAGAAGAGTAACTAGGACAGTTGAAGTGAATGAAAAGACAGAAGATAGTACAAATGATTTAAAAAAATCTGTTCACAGACATGGCAGGAAATGTCTATGGTAGAGAAAAAGAATTTGACATACACCTAAGTGAGGCATATAAAACTTCAATTAAGTATAACCAAGAAAGTCTGGCACATCATAGTGAAGATTCCAGAAATTCAACACAATAATAGAATCTTAAAAGCTGTTAAGAAAAAAAAATTTTTAAAAGCTGTTAGAAAAAATAAATACATCTACAAAGGAAAGCCCATCAGAATCATACTGACTTCTCAGCACAAACCCTCAAGTCCCAGAGATGTTGGAGTAAAGCATTTCAAGTTCTAAAGGAAAACTACCTTCATCCAAGACTGATTGTACCCACCAAAATGTCTTTCAAAACTGATGGAGAAATAAGATACTTCCAATATGAAAAAACATCTGAAATTTATGAACACCAAACCAGCACCCCAAAAATGTTTTCAAAGACATTCTAGAAAAAGATAACAAGGACTACAACTCTGTGAACCTCAACAAAAGGAATCCACCAGGCAAGACAAGCAATTAAACATAGAAAGGGAAAAAAGATGGAGAGCCAAAAACAGGAGAATAACATGATTAAGAGAGATAAAGAAAGTCACTATATCCTCTTGCAACAATCCAATAATAAGAGATAAATAAATATATATTGTTTTCAAAATTACAATAGGATATCTCACAGAACTAGTGAAAATAATCCTAAAATGCATTTGGAACCAGAAGAGACCCAGAATAGCAATGGCAATTCTGGGCAGCAAAGGCAAGGCAGAGAGCATCACAATTCCTGATTTGAAATTGTACCACAAAGCCACAGTGATACGACAACGTGGTACTGACAGAAAACAGCCCTGAAGATGGGGCAGGCAGATAGTTCAGTGGTCTAAAGCACCTGCTTAGGCAAGGTTAGGTATGCTCAGGGATTGTGGTTTGATCCCCAGCACCACTTGCTGTACCAGCCTGGCCCCCAGGTTTTTTAATTTTGAAAAATTAAAAAACGGACCTGAAAATTAATGGAACAGATTAGACCATGCAGAAGAACTCCACATATCCCAACACCTTACCCTTGATAAAGGTGCCAAACTCATTCACTGGCAGAAAGACAGCCTCTTTAATAAATATTGCTGGAACAACTGGCTCTGCATATGTCAAAGATTAAAATTGCACCTATATCTTTCACTGTGTTAAACTACACTCAAAATCAATTAAATATTTAAATATTAAAACATAGGGGCTTGCTGCTTAGCTCAGTTGTTTAAGCGCCTGCTTGAGCAAATCCAGTCAGGTGCAGGGGACTGCGGTTTGATCCCCAGCTCCACACGCCATACCAGACCTGAGGGCAGGCTGAGTCACCCAAATAAATATAAATAAATATTAAAACATAAACAGTAAATCTGCTAGAAGACAGGGAGGTAAAATATTTTAAGACCTGTTGACCACCCCCTCCCCAGCGAAGCCCAGTCTCCAGGCAGCTCACGCTCCTGTGAATCACAAGGCTTTCAATGCCGGAACCCTCCCATCAGCACCTGGACATGGCAGGTACACGGCAGGCTGCTGGGACTGCATGGGGACCAAATGAGTGACTTTCTTTGGCCTTCTGACAAAATGGATCACTTAATACCAAGGTTCCTCTGATTTTCTTTTCCCCCCTCTTTTGTTCAAATTTCCTATCACTACACATTTGCAGCACGTAGGGATTATAATCCCTTTGAGGTGTGGTGCGTGCACGGAACACAGCTCAGCTCCTTTCATCTACCCCTCCCTGCTCTTCCTTCCAAGCTGCATTTTCCCCTCTCTTTCCTCTGCTCTCCTTTCATTCCTACTTTTTTATTGTCTTTTATTTTGCTCTTTGTACAGTGGATTTCTCACATAAGGGAAACCGTAGATATTTAGGTGGGTGAACAATTTATTTCACTTCACATTACGTGCTCAGAGTACATTTATTTTCCTTCAGATGACTCAAGCTTATCATTCTTTCTGGCAGAGTAGTATTCCACTGTGGAGAAAGGCCACATTTCCTTTATCCATTCATCCCTCCCTTGCTGGGCATCTAAGTC
>PVKN010024885.1:0-14301 GCA_004027915.1 Capromys pilorides | reverse complement strand
ATGGTACACAGCAGAGAGAGAAACTCATCTCAGAAGAAGTGAGGTCTGGAAATGGGTCTCAGGAAGGTTTTTGAACCTGAATCAAACCTTGATTAATGGGAGATCTACTCAGGAAACTTGGCAATTATGTGAGCAATCAATCTCTCCTCCTCTCATCCTCTATTTTCTTTCTCTAAAACTATTTGAGATTTTAAGAACTGCAATGGAGAAGCATATAACATACTTTTCCATAAATATTAAATTTGTTGTACTTCTTCATTTAACCATTCCCATATTGTTGAACACTATTAAAATGTATGGACATATTTTATATATTTTATATTTATATTTACATATGTATATTTAAAATGGAGTATACCCTACTAAAAAGTTTCTACCCTAGGAATGTTACATTATGTACATAATCAAGAATGTGGGGAAAATTAGCTAGCAAGAGTGTCCACAGCGGTCATTCATATTAAAATATTACAACTGACCTAAGCTTAAAATAGGAAATAAAATAGAGAGTGACAGGTTTAGATTGTACAAAATGAGTAGATTTTAAGTTATATTGTGAGAGGCTATATCATCTGGCTCTAAGGCAGCGTGGTACATGATAGCTGGGCAACAGTCCATGGCAGCAGAAGACAGATAAGCAACAATAGCAAAAGGGGGAAATCAAGCCCTTGTTGATGCTTTTCTCTTACCCAGATCACTAGAATAAGGGCGGAGCCAATCTAATCAATGGGCTGATCCAGCAGTCACCCACTCTTGATTCACAACCTTAACCCCAGCGCTGCACTATGAACTAATCAATCACACACTCTAGATTCAGCTGCCTCTGAGAAAGTTTCATTTAAAAGTGTATGAGGCTTTGGGGGACATCCAGCTGCAAAACATCACAAAGACTATTGACACTATTCAAATGTCACTGAATAGAATTTAATTTATAAATTTTGGGCAGAGTATAATTTCACTTTTGCTTATAAAGTATAGATTTGTGGCCAGTAAGATAGCTCAGTGAACTATTAGGCAAGCACAGGGACTGTCTCCAGAACCACAAGCTATGATGGCCCCTCCTCTGGGGCATGCTGAGGCAGCCACCAAGTCTGGGCATGGTGGTGCATGTCTGTAGTCCCAGAGCTGGGGAGGCTGAAAATAGGAGCATTACTACAAGTCCGAGCTGTGTAGTGAGACCCTGTACCTAATATATAAAAATAAAATAAAATAAACTATAGATTTGTATACAGGTAGAGAAAATGGGAAAATTACAGCTCAATTATTAGTACTGGTGGAAATACCAGCAAATTTATAACTTTTCAATCTTATGTGTCTAGAAAAAAATGTTTAATCATGAATTAAATAAACAACATTGAAGCTTCCTTTTTTTAAAGGAAAATCATTTGTCATATTGCCAAAATACTAGAAAAACACAAGAGATGACTACATCCAAAACCATACCTGTGTAATATGTCATTCTCTAGCCTGTACAATTGGACTTCTTCCTTTGTAATCACACCATTGCTTCTCTTTTGTGCTGCAGCTATTAGAGCATACACACACACTTTCATCCTGCTTTTAGCACCTGACACTGTATGGATGTTTAGCATTTTTCCAGCTCATTGTTAGACACTTCTGTCCAACATTCAGCATAACATTTCTTGGACTTATTGTATTTTCTTTAACCATCCCCACATTTTAGGACATTTATGCTGTCTGCAATTATTAAAAATCTCTAAAGATTGCAGGGACTTCTCCTTCAAATTTTTTCACTATAAAAGAGTAAAATAGACAAATAGTATAAAATAGACAAAAGATCCTTCCATGGATATTTGCATTCTGGTGGGTAGAACTATGTAAACAAGTAGGTCAATGAGACAGTTTAATGAAATAGCATTAAGGAATGATTAACTATGTATTGCTTAATATTTTGGATGGTTTCTTTCTGGATCTGTCCAGGGGAGGACCCATTTCATATTTAAGGAAGGCTCTTTTCAATGCTGGATGAGGGCTGTTCTAACCCTTGTCCCACGCTGTCTCTTATCAGAATTCCTCCCAGCTACAGAGTGACACATCTGCCTGAACACAGTCAGCACCAGTCTTTCCATTCAAGGGAACAGTTTGCTTCTAACACCAGAAAGAAAGACAGACTGAGCCCAGGGCCCACTATGCAAATGCCACAATGCTGGAGCAAGTCAGCTCTACCTATATGCACTGTATCGCACAGGGTCATCAGTAGAATTGATTCCTTACCTGGAGCCTGGCTTTCTGAGGATTTGAGGCAGGACCTTGTACTCAAAGCTGGAGAGCTGAAATTTTTCCAGGCCACAGAAGAACTCTTTTATAATGAGAAAAGACGAAATGCTTTGAAGAGAGGCTTGGCTAGAGTCAAGATGTCTCAGTTTTACCATTCTGTGATGATATTCTGGACAAAACAAGGCTGAAAATAGCTCCCCTGTTTGGAAAGCTGAGAAATTTCCATAGAAAATTTGAGGGAAAAGGCCCTATAATCTTTAGAGAGTGGTGTTTATGTACGTATGTAGGTTGTGTCTGTATGTTAAGATATTATGCGTTTTCTAAGGTGAGAAAATAACATGTTGTTCTTCTGATGGTGTGAGGAGGTGGTTCTCCTGTATTCCACATTTACTGAGTACTTACTGTGGCCAGGCCCTATTTGAGGTACTTGGAATACACCTGCAGAAAAACAGACAAAGACTTCCATGAATCTTTACATTCTGTTGGGTAGAAACTACCTAAACAAATAGGCCAATGAGACAATTTCAGGAAATAGTATTAAGGAAAAGATAAAGTTTGGACAGAGCTAAGAGTTGAGGGATATGGTTTGTTGCTATAGAGTGAACACGAGGTCACCAATAGCATCACGGGTGCCAAGGTCTAACGATTGTAGAGGAATGAGTCAGCTGCTGAACATATGCAAGTCTGGACAGGAGCTTCAGCAGGCTGGACTGTGCTGGAACCCTAGTCCTAGACTTCTTGCCTCCAGGCCTATAAGATGTAAACATCTGCTGCTCAAGGCACCCAGCCTGTGGCAGTTTGTTACAGCAGATCAAGAGGCCAAGATCAACACAGAAAGCCCACAGGTCTACACAGGAGGTTTTAAAACATGACTCATGGCTCATTGGGCATCAATGTCTTCAGATACAGCTCTCTCAGCAGGAGCTCAGCAGGGGAGATGTCATCCCCATGGGAACAGACATTGGCTGTGGGCTGAAGGTGAGCACACAAAGTTACATGTGTTTTTATCCAAAGTGCACGTGCAGTACATAAACATATACTCAGTGTACCTGTGCTGTTACAACTTCATGGAAGGGGAGTGATTAGGGAATGCATATCTCCAAAATGTCCTTGGAGATCCAGTAATGAAAAATAGCTGAGAAACTGTGAGTTACATTCACTCAGAGACTAAGAAGCAATCACGAAACAATAAGTGAAGAGCTTCCTTTTGCAGCAGACACCTGAAATGCAAACTCCTCAGACTCTGTTCTGCTGTCAACACCTCCTGTGGGCTCATAAGAGTCACACAGAGAAAGTGGCCAATTTCTCACTGAAACTTTGGTCTTCAAAGCTGAGCTATGAGGGTCCAGGAACTCTTTAATGCCCTCAACAACAAAAGAACTTTTTAAGAGGAGAAATACACAATTATCTTTCGTATAAATGAATCCTAGAAGGAAGCAGTTCAATGCTGATATAGCTCCAAGATGGACTTGAGGCTTTCTTCTTCACGGTCTAAAAATAGTTCAAATGCAGCTGCTCTGAGGTCAGACAGCTGTAAGGAGGAGTATAGGGAGGCAGGCTCCTTTCCTCTGAGTACACTTGCAAGAATCTGTAAGCTTCATTCTATTCACCAACTTGAGCCAGAACTTACATGACCCACCAAGATACATAAGAGACTGGAAGTAAAGTTGTCAGAACAACAAATTTAGAAGAGCTGTTACTGAAGAAGAAGGAGACAGGATTCTTCAGGTGACAACCATTCGGCCATTGCTCCTACTCAAATCCAATGCAGACCCTCTGCCTCTGGTGATGCAAATAACTGGTGCAAAATTAGGAGGATGCACTAACTTAAGTGAACAGACTTCATGGATTGTTATTCCCATGATATCTGGAAAGGTTGATTTTCCATGTCAGTGAAACTGAGCTAAGAAAGGCTCCAATAGCTGTTAAAACATGATTTCTAGATGTTGCTGTGTGTATTCAGAGAGATTCATGTCTAAATCTGTGAAATGAGTCACTAAGATCGCACTCACTAATGTGGGCTGGTGCCAACCAATTTGCTGAAGGGCCAAGTAAAATAAAGAAGAGGAAGAACTAATCCTTCTTCTCTGATGCTGGGATCTCCGTCTTTTCTACCTTCACATATCAGCATGGACTGAAGCTAAAATTTGCACAATGGGAACACTTGGTTCTCAGGTCTTAGGGTCCAGACAGGAACCACACCATCAGCTTTCTTGGACCTCCAGCTTGCAGGAGAAAGACTGTGAGACTTTGAGCCTCCAAACTTGTGTCAGCCAAACCCTCATAATAACATTTTCATATCTATATGTGTTATTTTGGTTCTGTTCCTCTAGGGGACTCTTACTAATGTAACTTCACTCCGGTTCTGAGTTAATTCTTATAGGAGACAGTCACATAGCAACAGAGGGATGAGAGCATGTTTTTAGTAGAAGAAATTCTGAGGCTCATTTTATCTCAAGAATGAGACACAGAGAAAGAGGGAGGGAGGGAGAGAGAGAACAGAGAAGACTGACTTGTTTACCTTCTTCCGTTAGCATCTATCCTCTAGTACCATGGTTTGATCAGCAGTCTAGGCCCTGGCTCATCTTCTACTTTCTATTTTTTCTTGCTAGGAGTTGAGGAAGAATGAGAAAGAGTTCTGAGCTCCCTTTACCTGACAGGCCAGCTTCCTCCCAGAGTAACCTGGAGCATAAAAAAGATGAGAAGGCTACCAAACACCATTCTGTATGGTGAGACATCTGTAAGGAGATACAGTGGTAGGGGAGGCTCAGAAGAACAAAAGGAGCAGGTGATCCCTAAACAGATCTGTGCGGTATGGACAGAGGTGATCAAGTCATGCAAGGAGTATGAGCAATGTGCTGATGAAAAAGCAGCTCAGGGGAGGGGAACATCATGGAAGCTGCATCATGGTGTTGAAAGCACCAGAAATGAAGAAGAGGTGATCAAGAGTCAAGGCTGTGAACAGTGACCTTGGGAGTACATTCTGGAAAATGCTCAGTAGTGCAGTATGTCTGAAATAGCTGGTCAGCCAGTGGCTGAAATTGATCAAGCTATAGGCTATGTATGGGGGAAGATGTTAGAAATGGTTTTGTTTGAGAGGAAAATATGTTAAATAGCATTCCAGTCACTTAGTTTCAAATGTCTTTTGTCATGATAATAGACTGGTCAACAAAAAGTACAGAACATGAATCTCAAGATAATGGTAAAAAAAAGAATCCACACTCTAAGAAAGATGTTAGACATGGGGCAGTCAGGTATCTGTCTCTAGAATCTACTTTAAAGGACTATAAACTCTACTATACTGGACTGAATAGTGTCACCCTAGGTTCTTGTCTATCCAGAACCTCAGAACAAGACCTTACTCAAAAATACTTTTTTTTGCAGATACAATAAGTCCATTTATGGCAAGATCATGTAGGATTTGGGTGGACTTTAAACCCCATATGATGGTGTTTTTATAAGGAAATGAAAAGAAACTTAAGGACACACAGGAAAAGATTATGTAACAATAAAGGTAGAAATTGTTATGGCCAGATACCAAGAAAGGATCAGGATTGGAGTTAGGGATAAACAAAACAGGAAACTTCCCTTGAGCCTTTAGTGACTTGGTCAACTGCTTGGTTTCAAATTTCTGCTCTCCAGAATTGTCAAAGAATAAACTTCTATTGCTTGAGCCACTCTATGTATGGCACCTTGCTAGGGCAGCCCTAGCAACCCAAGACACCATCCCTGTGAGACTTGGTTGTATATGTGCCTTGACTGGTCAAAATATCATCAATGGAGAGAGGTCCTCAGTGCAGGGACAAAGGGTCACAGACCAAGGAGGGAGAGAGCGGGAAAGAAGAAAGTTCTAAGCTTGTAAATGGCAGCCCACATTTCTGCTCCCATAGACCTCAGGATAAAGAGTTCCAGCAGCTGAGAAATGAAAGGAAGTATGTTGTAATCTCCCTCATTTCTGTTGCTATGGTAAATCCACTCTTCCCGATCTCACAATGCTTCCTAAACCCCACTGCCCTTGACTAGAACTGTAAATACTTTCATAAATATCTGCCACATAAACACAGGATTGCCTCTAGTCATTCTTGTTCACCACCCTTATTTGAGAAACAGAATTAATTCGTATGATGTATTTAAGAGAATATGCCTCAAAGGCTAGAAATCTGGTGAGTCAGGAAGCAGATGTTAAACAGTAAGCTACATTCTTTACTCTATTGGCTGAGGCAAAACAGAGGACAAATATGGTCCTGGAGCAGAAAGATTGGAATTTCATTTTGGAATTGGAGAGTCAGGTATTTTGGACCTATGCACGTTCACCTATAAAATAAAAGTAAGGAACTACCTAAGATCTTTATCAGACAGAAAATTCTCTGACAGAGGAGGCTGAGCTCAAACAGTCATTGTTCTAAGAGCCTGATACGGTTGGCTGGAAATGTATCCTCCTGAAGTACAAATGCCACTCACAAAGCATCACAGAACTCGGCAGTAACAGTGGTCCAACTTCAACTTCCTTCTATCTTGCTATTGGTCCTACCACACTTTCCTTGAGCTGTCAGAACTCCTCAAGATTTGGGGCATGTGCCCATGGTGCTGAAGTCAGCTAATATGGCCTACAAAGCCCTTTTTCATCCTCTCATCATCATAGGAGAAAGAGAGGCCTAGGGGAGTGATCTAGTTGAACCAATGTCTCAGACTTCCCATGTAGCAGACAGGTGAGGCACAGTCAGAAACATGTATAGCTATACCTAGAGCCACAGCACCTGTCCTGTGTTGCTCTAACTTGTAAATTGAGACCATCTTCCTTCATCCTTGTCAACACTGTAGATAAGAGGTACCTTGTCCTTGTTGTCCTATTTTCCCCTCTCAATCCTCAGAACCTACCCCACGTCTCTGATATCTGACCTCCTTGTGGATCTCCAGCCATGACTATCAATTTGCAAATGGTGCCTGCTGTATCAAAGCCCTGTATGTCTTCCCTTAGTGTACCTAACCAACTCCCCCATGTGAATACTCATTGAGAACTTACTGTATTAAGAGAGACTAGATTTGGCATTTTTTTCAAAGAAGAATTAAGTTCTCCTGAAGGTTGTTGGGTAATCAGAGATTTCTGACTAAAGAAGCTTAAGCATCTTGCTAAAAGAAATTGCTTCTTTCACCCCTTTGGGATAGTGGATATTGTAGGTCTGAGGGGGAAACTGGAGTTCTTGTGCAGTCCCAGAGTCGCTCTGTGTGAGTGTGACAGCCTTCAACTGGATCTGCAGGTCCAAATGGGTTCGAGGCAGTGGAGTAACCTAAGCTCACACCCAGACCTTCTGGAATTGGTTTATGGCCAAGGGAGGGATTTGTCTCTTCTGCAGCTTTGGATTTTCATCTCTTTCCTTCGCTCTTGGCATACATAGGCTTTATTATATAAAGAACAATGACTCAATCCTGATTCGTATTATCTTCTCAGTCCATCTCTCCACTCCTGGGTTAATTGAGGTTCTTTCTGACTCCACAACCTCCGTGGTTAAAAAGTCAAAGTCATGGTATGGAACAGAGGATTTCTTGATAGTGTGCTTACTCCAGAGTTTTACATCTACACAACCACTGTGACCAGCACAGCTAGCAGGGTCCCAAGAGGGGGTGATGGGAGATAAAGGAAAAAACTATACACACGTACTAAAAGAAATCTGGGACTTCATGGGACCTGACCCTTTGATGGAGAGGCAGTGGTAGCCCAGCATAGTCTCCACAGTCTATTTATACATGGTAAAAAGGGAGGAAGTGTGTGATGAAGTCAAAAGGACAAGGTCTCAGGGTTTTGCTGAGAACACTGAAAGCAAAGCATTCTCAGAACTCACTGTGCTGTGGTTAAGAGGTGAGAACAAGAAGGCCAGAAACCTTCTGGACTGGCCTAGCTCCAGACCCAACAACTTGTTTGTATGGCTCTCCTCTGGATTTCTGTGTTCTAGGGGCTGGCCTTGCTCTAGCCCTGAGTGTGTGCTCATCTTCCAGCTCGGCTGCTCCCCGCACACAGCAAAATGTTTTTCATCCTCTGTTTAATTTTAGGCTGTTCATGATAAAACCGAGACCTACATCAGAGTGTAATCTACACTCACCTACAAGGTATCCTTCTTCAAATATGGAGGGCCACATTTATGTTGTGAATAACTACCATACAATAGAAGGGACCTTTATCCAAGGATTAAATGTTTCCAATATCTCTTAGTGTCAAATTTTTCAGGAAGAAGAAAAGCATCTCAGATTGTTGTGAGATCACTAAACATGATCCTATGAGAAAATTGCATCCTGCTTCTTAATTTTATGGTTGGTCTCATTTACATCTATAGTCTTCTAATACAATCTTGAGATGCTGTTTCCCAGGTCCCATGCTTTGGCTCTTTCAATGAGCATTTACTACTCACATGGAATAAAAAAAAAATGCTCAGTGGAGTGCTGCCTACAATGCCTCCTTTTCTGTAGGAAAAAAAAAATCTGAAGCTGGGCACAGTGGCACAGACCTATAATCCTAGTTCCTTTGGAAACTGAAGTAGGGGAATCACAAGCTCAAACCCATCCTGGCACTTTAGTAAGACTCTGTCTCAAAATTAAGAAGTAGAAAATGTTGAGGATATGCTTCAGTGTGACTAAAGTGTAGATTCAATCTTCACTACTATAAGAAACAAGATCAAAATCAACAAAAAGTATTTTGTGAAAAGATGCTGTAGCCTAGCAATCTCATACAAGTATGTTGGAACACACTCTGTGTTTCTCCCTAATGAGAACTCATATTTACATACTTTCAGAGGTTGGTGAAATTCAGGAGCTGTTGTTTCTCTGTGCGTATGATGTCTCCTCATGCAGCCAATCAGACCTCCCTGCTACAGTTCTGCTCTCTGTTATAAACATAATCCCAAGCATCCTTCCAAAGGATATCATGGAACCCAAACTTTGTGCAGCAAATGGTTCAAATTAGCTTCTCCCCAACCTACTCCCCTTCCTCATATTCTTGGCATGATTTTTTTTTGTCTTTTTGAGAAAGGGTCTCACTATACAGTTCAGGTTGACTTTGAGCTCACTTTCATAGCCCAGGCTGGTCTTGAACTCACATCAATCCTCCTGCCTCAGCCACCCAAGTGCTAGGGCAACAGGCATGTGCCACCACACCTGGCTGTCTTGGCATGATTTCCAAAGTCTCCCTTGTGCCCATGCTGTGTTCATGCCCAAACACAAATAAAGTGAGGTAATCTACTACATCCTTGTCTCAGTTACTTTTCTCTTATTGCTGGGACAAAATCCCTGACACCTAAAATAAAGAAAAGAAAGGTTTACTTAGCTTATGGTTTATGGAGGTTTCAGTCCATACTTAGCTGTGTCCAAGGCAGACTGACACATGGCAGAGAGTACTAATTCATGGTAGGAGAAAACAGCAGAACAGCAAGAGCAAAACAGGAGTAGCGGCAACAATGGCAACAGAGAGCAAGTCTCTCTCCCTTATTTTGCATTCCAGCTATCTTCCCCAGGCTGAGTGTGGCACACATACCTATAATACCTATAGTACTTGTGCCCTTAATCCCAGCAGTGCTCACACCCATAATCCCAGCACTAGATTATGAATTAATCACAAACTCACAAAGTCCACCCATAACTGTATGAGGCATTGAGGAGTCAACTAGACACAAACCATAACAGTCCTTTTCTTTTAATCCTCTAAGGTACAAAGCAGGGTACAGTGTACACTTGATAAACACTAGATATGAAAGAATTCATTTAACATAAGGTTGTTCGAAAGTGTGAAGAGTGCAAAGACGCAAGGAATAACCTTCTAGCCTGCTCTACCGTTACATGAAAGACCGCTTAGCAATGATAACATCCTGTCTCTGTATGACTTTCCGATATCCCGGCCCACAGTTTATCTCATTTCATTCTCATCCTAAAAGTAGCCTAGGGAAATTCCTAGAGTCAAAGATCTGAATCTAAACCATGCTTTTACTTCTTACTAACTTGTTCAGCGTCAATCTACAGCTTTGTTTCTCTGGATGGTAAGTCACAGATTACTGAAGCTTATCAAGTATGGAAATGGATTGTAAACCAATTTTCCTTCCAAGCCTCTGCCTTGAATGAAGGCACCTGTTGGAGTGACAGCTTTCTTCTTGAGGTCCTACTTCGTGTCATTTCATTTGTCAATAGGCACACACTGAAATCATGCCATCGAATCTTGATGGTTTCTGAAGTCTGTTACTCTTAATGGGGTAGTTCTCTGGAGTTCTGATTATTTGTTAGAAGAAAATATTAAAATGAACTTTTATCCATCATGGTCTTTGGATCATGTTTATAATCCTGGTTTTGGTTAAAATCTTTCATTTAAACTGGGGTCTCCTACCTCAATTATTTAACTGTAATCAAAATAGAACAATATGCTTAACTCTGTAAGGATATTTAGAAACAATCCGACATAGCTGTTTAGATGTCTGCCCTTAAAACAACAACAACACACACACATGCAGAGACAGACAAGACAGACAGACAGATGGACGGACTGACAGACAGACAGATAGGACAGAGAGAGAGAGACAGAGAGAGAGAGAAAGACAGAGACAGAGACAGAGCACAGCTATTCTGAGAAGAGCCTCAGGTACATAACTGAATCCCACCAGGAAACAATGATCCCTTATTACTGAACTTACAAAGTTCTGGTAGCTAGCTAATCAGTTTACTAAGAAATAATTTGTTTCTGGAAGTTAACCTGAAATTTGATCTCTGTTTATACTGCACATGTGTTAAGATGAAGTGTGAAGTTTTGATTTTTTTTTAAGGGATTGTTTCTGCTTCCCTGCTTTTTCCAAGAAGTCCCTTAATTCATATACAGGTCTAGGACCTCTCATTCATTAAGATTTAGTAGTTGAGGCCCACCTCCAGCCCATAAAACCAACCTGTCACCATGAAATAACTCACACAGGGCAGAGGTTGGTCAGGTGAGAAGAAGGCAGATGAAAAGGACAAGAGGGCACAACTTGGCCCATCAGTTGCGACATGCGCGGTCCCCCTTCCTATGGTGTGCATGCTCACAGTGAAGCCAAGATGCTAGGATGCTGATCGCCACCAGGCTCTTGCTTATCCCATGGAGCCAAACACTTTACTCACAGCTACTCGCCCCCTCCCTCCTCCCCTTGCCTGCTGACCTTTTAGGGGCTGCAACTCACATGCTTGACTAACTGATTTGTTCCAGCTGCTGCTATATTTTCTACCTTCCTTGTTATTTAATTGATCCTGGCTGTGCCTGGTCCTGCAGAGAAGCCCTTCTGGACCTTGCAACATGTGCTATATATCCTGTTCATATTCCTGTATCCTGACAAGGCACATAAAAATCAGAGACAGCAGGAGACAAAGAGAGCGAAAAGTTAGAGGGAACATTGAACGCAAATAACTTTGCCTGCCTCGTAGAGACCCGCAACCACTGTCCACCACTCCCTGGGCCAAGTGACTCCAGCGCATCACTCAAGACTCAGATTTTCTCTTTAAGCTTTAAAACTGTAACCACCTACAGACCTCCAAAGGGAAAAGCAAAAACAGAACAACAAATGGTTCTCTTCACTCCTTCTTTGTTCTTTTGGCCATGAGCATTAAGTTCCTTCAAATGCTTGGCATAGTCCTAGCCTCCAGGGAAACAAGAGAAGTTAAGAGTTCTTGCTCTACTGTAGCTCGCAGTCTTACAAAGGACAGAAACACAAAAACAAATAGCAAGAACATTGCAGGACATAAATTAACCTAGCTCAGCAGTTCTTAATGTACGGTGAGGGACCCTTGGGTATTTCTGGGTATTTTTCAGAAGATCTGGAGAACACAAACTCTCTCCATAAGAAAGCAAGGCCTCTTACTTTTTTCTTTCATCCTCCTGTGGGTGTACAGTGGAGTTTTCCAAAGATGATGTGACATGCAAAGGCACGACAGATGGAATGCAGAAAAGATGGAACAATCTGGATTTCTTCCATTACGCTAGATGCAAAAGAGCTTTGCAAAATGTAAAGCAATAGCACTCTCCACATCATTATTTTGTATTGGAAAATTCAGTTGCTGTCCACAATAATGTGTTATTTGTGTCATTGTATAATCAGTTTATTCTTATTTTTAAACAAATTCAATATATAAAGAAGTATCTGAGTTAATGTCAAATATAGTAAATACTGATACATATGTCACACATGAGCAAAAAAGCTCTTTGTGAATCTCAATAATCCTGAAATAATATACAACTCTCAAGAAGTTGCAAAAATAATTCTTAGAGGCCCAGTGTATCCTTTTGTTATGGTTTATGTCTAGTTGTCTCCCCAAAGTCTCATGCAATCATGGAGCAGGGACTTCTAGAGTCTGAGACTTGAGTCATGATCCACTGGGATTATGTGTTTTAGTATGGATGGGATTATGGGTCTGAGTCCTTCTGGGATTATGGGTGTGGCCTAAGGCAGATAGGCTGAGGCAGAGAGCCTGAATGTAATATAAAGAGAAACAGAGAGACAGATGCTGGCTGTTGCTCTCTGCACCCTGGTTGGTTGGTTGCCTCTGTCACCGTTTTGTTGCTGTTCTGCCACCATGAACTGGATGCTCTCTGCCCTGCTCCACTCAGCCTTGGGCCAGCCGAATATGAACTGAAACCTCCAGCAACTGTGAGCTAAATAAACCTTTCCTTCCTTCATTTTGAGTGTCAGTATTTGTCCCAGTAACAGATAAAAAGTAACTAAGACACCTTTGCTGCAGTTGCCTAGTGGTGATGTGTCATATCTCCATGGCCCTTGTCCAACCTATAAACTTCATGTGCATTAATTACTATTAATTCTGTAACTATTATTAATTAGCTACAGATTTTATTTTTATCATTTTGGCACGTACATGTGTGTGCAAAGTTATATATCACACATCTAGATTTACACAGCTAGTACCTTTACCAGCATAAGGAACTGCCTCTCCACCACAAATAATCTTGCTTGTGTGTAAGCTTCATTTTATTCATTTGTTTGGCTTGGAATTGCCTGGGGGATTGGCAGAGCACAGTGATGAGTGTGCACTGAAGGTCACAGAGAAGTGACTTCAGGTGCCTTATGTGGTCCTCGCCCCTTCCCGTTTAGCACTGTTCTGCTTCGCTCCTCAGTCGTGATGAACTAAGCAGCTGCAGCTGGCTACATCCTGCTAGCATGGTGCTCATGCCCTGGAGCTGGTCTACCATGGACTGAGTACCTTTAAGCCTTGAGCCACCTTAAATCCCTTCTCCTTCACTCGGTGGGTGTCAGATGTTGTGCATGAGTAAGAGGCAACTCACGTGCACCGTGTTCTTCATTCTGAACTCACACCTTCCTCCCAACTCTAACTACCAGTAGCTGCAGATATGTTCTCTAGCCCCATAATCTTTACACTTTCAAGAATATAGACAAGTGGAGGCCAGCGAGATAGCTCAGTGGACGAAGCACCTGCTTGGACAAGTGCAAGGACCAGGGTTGGATCTCTAGACATTAACTCAGATACTTCTTTATATATTGAATTTGTTTGAAAATAAGAATAAACTAACTATCCAATCACATTTCCAGGGGATGCTGAGCTGGCAACCAAGTCCAGGCATGGTGGTGCATGCCTGTATTCCCAGCACTGGGAAGGCTGAAAACAGGTGGATCACTATGACTCCAATTTGCATAGGGAGACCCATGTACCAAATACATAAATGAAAAAACAAAGAACATATACAAATGTATCATATGGTGTATAGCCTGAAGATGGTCCTTTTAAAATTTAGCATCATGCTTTAGAAACCCAGCTCAGCCCAGAAGCTGTCTGTATCCATACTTCATTCTTTTTGTATTGCTATGTAGTCTTCTGTTGAATGGATGTACCAGTTTATCCATCCACTAAAGGACACTTTTGTTTTTATTGTTTAGCTATTACGGATAGAGCTACTTTGAATATTTGTATGTAGGCTACATGGGGGAATATGTTTAACACTATGAGAAATAACCTAATGCTTCTACTGTGACTATATTCAGTTTCACTCTCATTAACAATTTATGAGAGACTAAGTTGCTTGAAATTCCCATCAACATA
>PVKN010024884.1:0-14320 GCA_004027915.1 Capromys pilorides | reverse complement strand
AACAAACAAACAAGCAAAAAAAACCCATAACAACAAATGAAGTTCCTCTGTTGCACTTAGCTCTGTGGTAGTGTCCAAGATGAGGGGGCCAGCATCTTCAGCCAGTACATCACTTGTTATTTCTCTGTGTCCTATCCACATCCAGTACCTTGTCTGTTTCTGCTTTGCTCTCCTAGTTGCTGCAACATCCTCAGACAGATACAACTCAAGCCACTTCCCATCTTCTGTATAGTTGACCCGTGCCACCCCTTGTATAGCCTGCCCTGTTTGCATTCTGCTGGAAGGCTCTATCCTCTCACATCACTGTTAGGAGGGTAGGTGGAGTGCTGATTTTACCCCACCATGGCTCCAGGCTATTGAAATCCTGTGACCGCACTCTTGTGTCACTGATTGGGAGGAGGGAAGAAGGCATAGTCCTATTCTGTTCATTATTTTCCCCACCACTGCCACTGTAGTTTCTAAACTTGTTGTTCTTAGAGGTTCCAATGAGGTGCTATGGTGCTTTAACAAAAGAGAGAGAGAGAAAGGAGAGAGAGAGAGAGAGAGAGAGAGAGAGAGAGAGAGAGAAACACCTTGCACCTTGCAATCCATCAAGATGGAGCAACTTCCTGGTTACTTGCTGTACATATGCTGGTTAAGGAAGTTACTACTGGAAAGGACTGTATTGATTGTTGGACTCCATATGATTTGTGTTATGACTTGGCAAAAAGTTTGTCTGCATTTTGCTACTGTCCAGAGACTGCCTGAGACTGAGATTAAGCACAGAGGGCTAATCTTTAAAAGAAATCTCAAGGCAGTCAAATGTTGAGATAGAGGCATGACTATTGTTGGAGGCTTTTTTAGTCAGATATATATTGAAAAGCAAGAGCAGAGTCCAGCAGGATGGTTTAAAATGCTTAGTTTGTCCAGAAAGGAAATGCCAGGAAGGCGATGGACTGCAAAGACAGAGGTGAGATCTCAATTGCCAAGAAGGAACAGGAGAATAGAAAAAATGTCTTGAGAGTATCACAGCACATGCCAGGTTCTTGCCCTTTGCAGCCTCTGAATTGCAAAGGTGAGGGACTTTGTTCTGAGGAGAAAGCTGCAGAGCCCCTTTTTCCAAATTGGAGGTAGCAGCCACACCAGGTTCCACAATGGCAGCAGAGTCAGCGTCAAAATTCTCAGACATCCAAACATTCAACCCTTACAGCCAAGAGAAAAATAAAAGCCTACTTACTACTCAATTTGGCAGCAGACCTTGGTGTCATCTACATACCATTGGTTTTAGGCACATACAGAATGAAAGAATTCTCAAGTTAAAAATGTTTCCTCCTACATTTCAAAAGGCCTGGGAATCCAGGCAGTGTGCCCCTGAGAAAGAAGTATGTAAAGCAGAGAGTAAAAAGCCTATTCAGTGAAAACCCCAAAAGTCTAAAAACATTTTTTAAAAATCACAGATTGTCTGAAAAAAGTTACAAGGAGAAAACAAAGCCATCCCCCACCAAAAGCCATGGGAGCTACCAGCAAAATGCCATAGTGGTGGAGCCATATAAGGCTTTTAGAACTTACAACTTATGACAATATGCTTCAGATGTTCTACATAGAACTAAGGTACTTAATATTTGCCCTAGTAGATTTTGGACTTGTTTTAATCCCAATGATTTATATCCTCCTGTATATACCTTTTGAAATTGCAATGTTTATCTTGTGCCTTTAAATGTTAAATGTGTTTAACTTTTCATTTATACAAGGGCTCACAGAGAAGGGTTTATCTTAGACTTGAGACTTGGACTTTTCAGCAATGCTAAAACTGTTCGGAATTTGGCAACTTTTAAAGATGGACTAAAATGTCTTTTGCATAAAGGAATGTGCATGAGTCATTGGGGGTTATGCCCAGGAGCAAAATGTCATAGTTCTAATGTAATACAATGTTCAAGTTGTGAAATGTTAATAAGCATGTCTATGTGTCTAAAAGCTGGTTTAAGAAAATGTCTGGTTACCAAGTAGACAAGGGGTGGATTGTACTGTTTGATACACTGTGTCAACTTGAGAAGCTTAAAAATTTAATTAAATGACTCTCAGAGAGCCAGGATTCTTAGTTTGTAAACAGCCTCAATCTGCGCAAGAGAAGGGCACTGACATTATGTGAGTGCTACACCCTCAGCCCCAGGGTACTTGTTTATAATGTAAGGAGAGAGAGGCAAGCTAAAAGCTACAGCTGCTGCCCTTCTCTTTGTTCTTTGTTGTTTCCTGCTGCCATAAACTGCTGCTCTCTGCCATGTGCCACTCTGCCTGGCAGCCAGCCAAAAATAGGCTAAAACTTCCACAAACTGTGAGCTAAATAAACATTTCTTTCCTTAATTTTGGGTGTTCATATTTTGTTCCAGCGAGTAAAAAATAATGGAGACAATGTCCCTCCCTTTATTCTAATTACTTGTTTTTTAGATAATTTTATCTCAGCAACTCCAATATGGCCCCTCCTCTGTTCAAGTTGTTGAATATCTCTAACACGAACTTGCTGAAATAATTCAAACACACTACAGAGAAAATTGCCATTGATCACAAAAACATTATGCCATGGGTAATTCCTTTATTTATAATATATGAGTCCCAGCGTGGGAGGGGAACACGTTGGCTGAGAGTCATGGAGGAATTTGTTATTGCTTTTAGGCCTCTCTTTTGAGTATATTTTGCTTAAAATGTTTTATATAGAAACTACAGGAGACAGTGGAAATGAATCACTTCCAAGCTTCCAGTGATAGCAATGAATTATTCTCAGGGGAAACAATAACATTTAGGCAGGCAGGAGGGTCAGTTCAGGTAATCACAGCATAATTACAGCATTAGGCCACACAACACTGGGCCAGGCCAGATGATGTATGGTTTCTCTGAAGTAGAATGGAGTAAGAGTACTTGGCAGCCACAGCTAAGCCTTTCTTCATTATCCAATATCAAATTGGATTTTTGTAAGAATGAGACAAAATGCTGCTGTGAGTCTACTTAAGGCATATGGGTGCTAAAGCAATGCTTGCTACATGGTACAGATCAAAGAAAGAGAAAGACAAACCAGGTGAGAGCTTAGTGACTGTACACACTATGCCCCTCCAGTAATGTCAACAGTTGTGTGAGCAAGAAAAAAATGAAACTTGAGGAAATGGATACTCGATGCTACCATACATTGAAGGGAACAACATTGGACATCTGATCTGAGGTTTGCTACTCAAAGGAGGGCATGAGGTCAGAAGTCAGTGTCCAGAGACAGAGACAGACAGAGACAGAGACAGAGACAGAGACAGAAACAGACAGAGAGATACAGACAGACATAGGCAGACAGAGAGAAAGACAGAAAGATGGAGAGAGACAGAGACTAATAGGCTGTATTTTAAAAACCAATGAATGTAATGCTAAAGAAAGAAATTAAGTATACTTCTTACAAACTTTATTTTCAGTACTGTTTTTTCTTCTTAAAAGTATTGATTGTCTGCCTTTCTTCAGCGAGGAAAAACTGCACAAATAGAATTACATTTCAAGTAAATCTGAATCTCCAAGTCCTAAAGCTGTAAGACAGTGAAAGTGTTGCTGAATATAATTTCTCCTACAGCAACAAAATAGCAGACAAAAGACATAGATGGCAGATTTATAACAAACAAAATACACATGACTAAGAAATATGTTGAAAAGCATGTTTGCTCTGAGCAAGCAATGCAAATGAATTCGAAATATCACTCAAATGTCTCCAGTTGGTGAGATTTGAAGAGTGAAGCATGCCTGCTCCTGGCTTGGGTGTGGAAAGCCACTTTGGCAAGCACCGGGGCATGAACAGCACCTGGACAGCCTTCTGGAAGAAGAGCTGGCCCCTGCACCAGAAACTATAAAGTGCACATACTCCTTGGCTGAGTGATTCTGCTTCTAGGAATGCTTCCCAAGAAAACAATCAGAGGTGCCAATAAAAAAAAAAACAGTTCATTGAATTTGATTAAGTTGTTTTAAGTCCCAAGGCAAATTATTTGAATAAGTTACCATATGTTGATGCAAGAGAACATTAATTCAGCCGCTTAAAAATGTGATTAAATAGATTTTACTGAAACAAAAAGATGTTAGCAATTTATCACTATCTATGACAACATAAAATTTTAAATGTGTCAAGTGTTGCCTCAGGTAAAAGAAAAACTATGTTTTTCCACAATTCTGTTTGCAACTGAATTTTGATCGTAAATGGAATCAGATGACAATAAAACCAAATTCAGTGATTAGTTTCAAAGTTTACCTTACAAGACTATTTGATTCAGCTCTCAAACAATTTCATTTGAGACCTGGATCATGGAAAGAAGTAAGTTTGTAGACCAAACCAACACTGTACACACTAATACTGTTTTCTGGTTTTATAAACAAAGGCGCATGCATACACATATGTGTGTGTGTATATGCGTGTGTGTGTGTGTGTGTGTGTATGTGTGCACATACAGATAGACACACGGGAGAGGAAACAAAAGAAAAATTTGTTTTTTTTTATAATTTTATTTTTATTTATTTATTTTTTTTAATGTGACATTTTCAAAAACACAATAGTAGTACATTCCCAATAATTGATACAATGCATATTGTTGTCCTCATAGTAGTTATACAGAGCACAAGGTGTAGACATGATAATTTTTCTAATCAATGTTGGTACAAAAAATTTCTTCTCATTGAACTAAGCGAAAGTAGTTGTATACATAGTCCAGTATTCCATAATCGCAGTAGGTTATTGGCAGAACTGACAATGTCGGAAGCTGTTGCTTTAAGCCTTTCACGGCTCAGTAAACTAATCTTGCTTTACGTTTATGCCTCATGGTTAAACTTTTGTGCTAGGTGGTTAAGGGCAAGTCAAAGCAAGACCTATATAATAAAACATGTAACTTTTATATCTCTCAATGTCAGTCAAATCCCCTCAGGATTTTCTCTGAAACCATATACAGTGCTTTGTAGATCTGTTGCCAGTGTCAGCCGTCTGGATGGGTCATGGCTATTGCTTGACCAGTTTGGTCTCTGTGAAAGCCTGAGAGAACATTTTCTCTCTAGGTGATTCTCCTTAAGCACACTATACTTCATTTTTCCCTTTCCTCTGCAAAAGGAGAAATTGTGTTAAAATATTAGCAATGATCTATTACATCAAAGTATTGCAGTGTGCATGATATTTGTATGATTTATTGTACTTTCTTGTTTTTTGTAATGAGTATGAATTACTTCTGTAATAGTCATAATAAAAAGAGAATTATAGGGGATGGGAGGATAGCTCTGTGGCACAAGTACCTGCATGGTAAGTGCAAGGTCGTGAGTTTGAACCTCAGTTGAGAGAGAGAGAGAGAGAGAGAGAGAGAGAGAGAGAGAGAGAGAGTTATAGCTCATTATTCTTTCACTTCCATCAACGGGAATTTGGATTCTTTTGCAGCTAAACTAGTGTTATTATTTGTGATTTTCTCACTAACAGCAAAAGTGATATTGCTGCCTTTTCATCTATGTATGACCTGTATCCAAATGGGGCCCTCAAAGGCTCAATGCCTTTCCCATCCATCTTCATAATGAACCTGAGGAGCATCAAGAGCTAGCATGATAAAATAGGAAAAATGAAGCACAGACAGGTAGCCAAACTTTCCTTTAATTTAAGGAATAATCAGGAAAACACTGAAAGATTTCAGATTTTTGTTTAAAATAAAAAAGCAAATTTCCCTCAGATGTCTAATTTTATTATCAGTACATCCCAAACACAATGTTCTCCTGACCATGACTAAGAACGCTATCCTCTTGGTTTAAAAGCTTCTTCCTCAAGCCATGAACCGATATACCTCTGGACCATTCTAACACAAGTGTGTGCATTGTGTCTCACTAGTGCACAGGACAGAGTCCCCAGGGTTGTCCTCTGAGAAGAGTCTGACCTCAGGAAGGGACATCTCTTCCCACCTACATGGCAGCTTCTTAGCAGGTAGACTTCAGCACTGCCCAGGAAGGAACACAGAATTATGTTTTCCCAGGAGTGAATCTTAAAGTCTCTGAGTTTTTCCTTCCCCCTCAATGGAGTGGAGCTAAAAATTTTGGTGTTAGCTTTGCTGATTGACTTGAGTGACCTAGAGAATGCAAAGTTAGTTGGTAAAATACTATTTCTGTGTGCATGTGTATGGCACTTCTGAAAGCAACTAGCATTTGACTCCATACACTGTAGAGAAAATTGATCCAACCCATGGCCAGGGGCAGGAGCAGGCATTGCCCAATCTACTGTAGTTCTGAACAGAAAGCTAAATGTGTGTCAGAAACTCTCTCTCTCTCTCTCTCTCTCTCTCTCTCTCTCTCTCTCTCTCTCTCCTGTCCTCCTTGGGTGTCAGAGTTCAGGGTTCAAGGTTCTTGGGACATTCATCTTAAGATTCACAGCACAGACCCTTGCCCTATGTTCTTATCCGCTTGAACTCATATTCAAGATTGCATCAGCAGGTCTCTGGCTCTGAAGCTTGCAGGTGGAATATGGTGAAATGTCTTGTCCCTCATAATCATGTGAGCAGTTTCATCAACTATCTATCTATCTATCTATCTATCTATCTATCTATCTATCTATCTATGCATTCATCCATCCACGTATCCGTCCATCTATCCACACATACACACATTCGTACAGCTGTCCATCTCTTATGGGCTCTGGAAAGCCCTGACTAACAAATCTTCTATTGAGAAAGGAGAGAAATCCCTCAAATGTATCCAGATCTGTGCGAAGGACATGGAAGCCTCTCAACAACAGTTAGCTGCCCCTCCAAAGTGTTCTTCCTATCTGAAACTTTCTTTCTGAAGGAGTATGTCACCCTCTGAGTGTCTATACATGCCTCACAATTCTAAACCTGTATTGGATGGAGCTCTGTAGAGGAGCTCTGCCATAGGAGGGCAAATCATAAAACCCCATCAGAAACATTCCTTGTCAGCCCATTACAGGGTGAGAGTTATTCTGGGAGCTGTGGACACAGAAGATAGATTACAAAGAAGTATTTCTAGACAAGCATCCTTGGTAAATTCCCTGAAAATGTCTAGGAACACCAATCCTTGAAACCCTGGGAAGCTACTGTAATTTCTTTTTTCATTGTTAGTATCTTCCTTTGCATCTAATTTGGTGTTTGCATTTTTGTAGTTTAAGAGGCATCCCAAAATAATATATTCACCAGGCCTTACAAAATCTAAATCAGTTTCTGCTACCTGGCTTGGAATTATCTTCTCTATGCCAGCCTCTGCTTCAACATGGAGGTTTCTATGTCCAATGGTAATACACTTTGGTTAGAAATAGCTCTGAACTACATATTGCCAAGTACACCAAGGAAGATTCCCTGTAGTTAAACTCTGGGTCAGCGGCCACATTTCTCTCCCTATCACCACGCAGAATATGTATTGTCCCCATGTTGGTCAGATTGCACAGCCTTGTCTTCCCATATGATGTGGATTCTCTCCAAAAAGGGCAGAGAGCTGAGTTTATCCATTGAGGTACAATGGGACTCACTGCAGAGAGTGGGCCTCTTCTTCCCTTCCAGGAGTGCTGGGAAACTTGCAGTCCAGGGAAAGAACAACCAGCCTAGAAGTTTCCGGGTCCAAATTACTTTCCTGTGAGAAATAACGGTGTACAATTTCAGCGTGACACTTTTAGGCCCAACACTACTGCCAACAACACACACACTCTCGCTGGTGAGTCAGGTAGCCTGGAGGGTCTGTCTCCACTGTGATACAAAACAGGACTTCATGAATGCATGAGATGAGCCAGAAGCCTGTGGTGGGGACCACAGCGCAGAAAGTGTGAGGACAGCAGCTCCCCAGGCAGGTAAGGCTACTGTGGGGCAGAGTCAGCATCCTATGTCCTCCCAGAGAACAGAGAGGAAGCAGCGCCACCTCCTGGTTCCTTCCTCTCTGAGCCTTGAGGCCCAGCATCTCACTGTCTTCCTAGTCTCTTCAATCATCACAGTCTCAACATTACTCACAGGCTTACTGAGCGACTCAGAAGGCACAGTTGTGTCTTGTGGTCCCTCTGTACCTCGGTCCTCTCCGTTCCCTGGTGAGAGAATCAGGAAGCCTAGTGCCTTCTAGCAGTGGTGGAGCTGCAATGAATGTCCTTAGTCCCTGTGCCTGAATCTCTGGGTAAAATAGGACTCTCTTCTACTGACATGCAGAGAATTACACCAGAAGCCAACTCTGCAGTAGATATGACTATAGCACCACCAGAATACCAGGGATGGCCAGGGTCATGAGCTCTGACCCAAGGCTCATAGACTGGCTAAGTAATTGCAGTGACCCCTGTACATTCAAAGGCTATGTGGCAAGAGAAGCTGTGCAAGCCTTCCTGATGTAAGACAGAGGCATCCTGGCACAGCTCACAGAGGTCCAAGTCAAAAGGCCTGCTAATGGAAGCAAGCAGATGCAGGCAGCCTAAACTATATATATATATATATATATATATATATATATATATATATATATCATGAAGAAATCCTAACCAAGGGAAGCTATTCCTGTTCCTGGCATGCTCCCACCCTGCTTGCTTACCCTGGTGACTGCAACTTGATTATGTCTCGTATCAGCACCCCAGCAGAGAGAAGTCCAAGCTCCTGCTTGGGTACAGTTCTTATTACTTCATAGCCTATAAATATTAGTGCAGTGGAACCACACCATTTGTATTCTACCATGGCCTGTGAAAATTCATCTTTAACTGGAAAAGGCATCACAACTATCACCAGTAAAAGGCTAAATTTCAGTATTTTGAGAAAACCATCCAGAACTGATTAAATGGACAGATTGGTTTTGACAGCTTTTAGGTTGACTGTCAGGGAATAAGCAATGCTGGCTAATGTGCTCTGCCATGGAAGACCGTGCAAATGATAGCTCAGGCTCCTCAGAATTAACTAAAGAAGATTAGACAGCAGCACGCTATAGTCATCATCCCAAGACTCACTTGGGCATTCTGCCCCATCCTGATGAAGTGCAAGGGAAGCCCTGCCACATTTCCCTTTATTCATGTGCTTTGCCTCTCAGCTAGGTCTAACCCACTCCTGTAATCTGGATCTCATCCGGGCACTGCCTGGCCCATCCCTCCAGCCAGGGAGCATTTGTGCGTACCTCCTGCTTATTATGGAGACATAGGAGCTGCTCTATCAGGAATTTTCTCTGTGTTACCTCTCTGTCTCTCCTCCTTTGTTCTGGACATCACAGGGACCCAAGTTCACACTGTAACTCAGGGGCTCATGAATGGAAGGAATCTGGGCAATAGAGCCCAGATCAACTGAGGTGAGCTTCTCAGAACCAGTCCTAGGACAGTACTTGATCAGATGGCAGGGCTGGGCTGTATCCAGGTAAGATGCAATCCACAAGAATGCCTGTGGAAGCTCTGTAGTCACCTGAAGGACCAGCTGGAAAGCCGACCTTAAGACCAGAGAGAAGGTCACATTCCATGGAGGGATGAACAGGGAAGGAACAACCTGGCCACACAAACTCTTGTGTTGTTCCACACAATTCTGTCCAGCCCCACAGGCCTCTCTTGATGATTCTCCTATCAGTTTAAGATATTTTCAACTTTGGTAATGAGATGGAAAGAAGACTAGAAAAAACATTGAAATAGACCTGATATAATGAGTTGAAACCAACCATGAAAAACATTTGTATGCAAAAAATGATATACAGTAACACACAAAAGCAAGTGCCACAGAGACTCGGTCACAGTATAGCAGCAGCACTACCAGTTGCTTCCTGTGATAGCTAAACCACAATGCATCACTATTTCCTGGCTTGACACAGCCTATCCTCAAGAGCCTGGGTGGGGCCAAATGCATTTGACAGTTAACCTTCCAGGACTGGCATTAATTACCAAAGCCATAGTGATTTTGGGTGACTTTCAGAGGAAGACATCCTAGGGTATGGAGCTAAATGACGAGACAGCATGAACTATGAACCAGCTCTGCCTCTTACCTTGAAGGTATCCCGGTCCTGCTTCTGTCAATCAATGCGAGGCCACTTTAAGAAGTGGGGGGATTCTGCCCACACAAAAATGTGAAGGGATGTGGTACCATCTCAGAGGAGGGCTAAGGAGGCTAGTTAACTCTGTGTTTATACCTCTCTCTTTTTACTTCAACTTTATGTTTATTTGGAAGAACATCAGATGTTTTCCGGAGCTGCAGCCCTTCCAAAACACACCTCATCTACTCTAAGATTGAGTAAATCTTTGTAAAGCACCAGATAGCAAATATTGGGCTGTGTAGTCTCCCTAGCAACTACTAAGCTCTGATTTGTGGTGCAAAAGCACTCATCAGCCACATACAACCAGCTGCATGTGGCTCCGTTCCAGTAAACATTTATTTACAATGACACTGCAAATCATGTGTATAGCTCATACCTTGCAGATTCCTAATGAGACCATATACGCATCTCTGAAATATTCAGATAGTCTATTTGTCTGTGAGAGGGCATATATGTAGTTACTTAGACAATATTTGACATGTGAGACATGCTCAATAAATAATTCTCTGATGATTTTATTTTGGCAGCTCCTATGATTCAAAGGGTATATTTATTCACTTGACAAATTTTATTTTAGTGCTTTTTCTATGTCAGGATCTATTCTAGTCACCAAAAGCAGCAATGGATAAGGCAAAGTGCTAGTGTGTAAAGGTGACACAGGGGAAGTAAAGGAAGAGGACAAGGTGAGAGGAAGGAATGAAGTTGCTGGCTAGTACTCATTGCTCTGCAGACAGTGGAGGGGGAGCTATGGAAGTGGGGAGGAGTGACCCAGCCATTGTGATGCAGCATGTACAGCAGATGTCTCAAAGCCTTGATGTTTAGCAGAAGCCTGAGGGGAAAAGCTATCCAAGACAAGATCTGGGTGGAGAGTTTCCCAGACACAGTAGGAATGGTTTTGGGTGGGAAGAATTATTTCCTGTTCATGGAAGGAAAGACAGACAGTGCTCTTCCACTTAGAAATATACAGGCACATACACACACACACACACACACACACACACACACACACACACACCACACTACACACAGACCTTCAGAATGACTTTTGTTCCACCATATGAACAACATCAGGAGGACCCTGCTAGTCTTTGGGGATACAAAGGTCCCAATGCCAGGTCAAATGAGAATGAATGAAAGAAAATCGACTGTGCTGATGGTTGCTCAACCTTGTGAACACATGAAATCATTGCATGTACAGAGGTAAACTTACAAGAGGGCAATTATGGTGAAACAAAGCTTGTTTTGTTTTTAGTGCTGGAGGTTGAACCCAGAACCTTCACACTGAGTTGCATCTCCGGCCCAGTTTTCACCATTTAGTTTTGAGACAAGGTCTTGTTATTTCACTAACAATTACCCAGTGTGTGTTCAAATTTGCAGACTCTGTACTTCAGCCTCCCAGATCGCTGGATATACATATATATATATATATATATATATATATATATATATATATATATATATATAATGGGTAGAGATAGGTAGATGATAGATAGATAAATAATGATAGACAGATAATGAATGAATGAATGAATGAATGAATGAATGAATGAATGACTAGGGCACTGATGTATCGAGGCTATATTAGCTCTCACTCAAAGGTTGCCCTGCTATTTTTTTTCTTTTCCCCAACATCCACCTGAGCCTTCTGGGGACAACTAAGTTTCTTAGGCCCTACCCTTCCCAACCACTGCTACTTATTTCCCATCTTTTTGTTTTTACCCCTTCCCAAAATTGACAAAGCAATTCTCAGGCAAAAGGCAGCCTCTGAGGGGCAGTGATGGGTGGCTGTGAAGAACAGGCAGGCAGGTGCCAGAAGAGCAGACCTGGGACTGAGATGACCCACAAAGAGCAAGGTGCTCTGAGCTGCTCAGCCCCTGCAAAAGTAATCAAAATAAAAACTTGACAGAGGCTACTATGATACTCCACGATTTGTCACATGCTTTTCTATATTTGTTCTCTAATCTGCAGAAAAAACCTGAGGTGGCCCCAGAGAAGATCGTGCTCTGCCTGAAGCCAGGCAAGGTATCACAGAGCTTCGCAGCCAAGCTGGGAACCACCCCTGCACCATGTGACACTGTGTGTCACATCACCTGGGACTTGGCTCCCACAGCAGGCACGGGAGCCACCGGTCCTGCCCTGTAGACACCAGTCATGACTTTTCCACTGTGCCTCCTCATGCTTGAGCTTCAAAGCCTGAAATAAAGGCGCCCTTGCTCTGGGTTGAGGCTCTCAGTAGCCTCTGGGGTCCTCCTAATAGAAGAAATCTGTCTAGAAGGAGGGAAAATGTTTATCATCATAGTTTATTTAACTATTTCCTAGTTAGGATGACCAAGCATGAAACGCCTCAGAAGGAAAACCAAAGTCTAAATGCCCTAAAAGAAATAATTATCCACCTTATATATGCTATTTCTTTCCCTTTATTTATTGTCTGAGTCCCAATCAGAAGAGATTTTAAACATACTTATCCTGTGTTATGCTTGTCACAGAAGTGTCACAAGAAGATGAGTCAGCGCCCACCACTGCAGTGCTTGTAGTGTCTGTGGCCCTGGCCTAAAAGTTTCACACTCTAGGGCCAGCCTGATAGCTCAGCAGACTGAAGCGCCTGCTTTGGCAGAACGTAGCAACCAGGGTTTGAACCCTGGCATGCCGTGTGCTGGCCCAGCCTTGGGGCGTGCTGAGAAGGTGATTGAGATTGGGCATAGTGGCACGTGCCTGTAGTCCCAGCACTTGGAAGGCTGAAAACAGGAGGATCATTGTGAGTCAGATCTATGTAGTGAGAACGTATAAACCTTGCAGACCCTGTCCTAAATACAGAAAAGAAAAAAGTAAATAAATAAAAATAAAAGTTGCGCACTCAATCCTGACAACTCTACAGTTGAGGTCATCAACGTTCCCCACTTCACTTATGAGGAAGAAAGAAGGGGTAAGTGGACAGGAGGAAGTTAGCTAGCACTCACTGAGCCTAGGCAGTGGCCCTCCACTGAAGGAAATGCTCTATGGGCCTTGAGTTTCACACCAAACTCTCTCAAGGGCTTTGACATGCCATATACAACTCATGTGTTTGCAAACTGATTCAAAGATGTGACCTGGCAAAGTCCATAGTTATATGTGATGGAGGTAGGACTTGAATCTTGATCTTTCCAGTACATTTCAATATACATCATTCAGAGAGATCTTTGTAATCAGGGCTCTCATCTAACACAACTCTGTCAAGTAGCACTGAGGGACACAATTATGCTTCAACATATGAAAGTACGAATGCCTCCTTTTAGTACCTTTCCTTTAATGTGGTTGCCTATTGAGTTCCTAGTATGTGCAGATAATGTACACATCCTAATTTTCTCTCAATTCCTTAAAATCATCCACAGTTTGGTCATTCCCAGAAAAGGAGTATGCAGTGCCTGAAACCCCACCCTGAGCTGCCTTGACACAGCTGAGAAAGAAGGGGATATTTAATGGGTCCATGCCTCTGTGCTTGGCCTTAGGTTTTTCTGTAATGCTCATAACCATCCATAAAGTATGCACTCAGTGTGTAGTGCAGGATAGTGGAAACTGAGGGGCCATTAGCTAAGGCAAGAGAGCCACAGGTTCAAGAAACACATGGATGATTATTTTGAAAAATGGTAACAGCAAAAGACACATGGCTATTAATGCCCCTACAAAGCCTCTTTTCCCTTTGCACACTGTTTTCCCAACATTACTGTCCCTGTCGGAAGCAGCTCCGGAAGTCTGCTTTCCTGCCTTTCCAGTGAATAGCTCTGGGCAGCATCACTTAACATACTCCTGGTCGTAACTCACAAAAGCTTTCATAAAGAAGATTTCCAGAGCTGCTTCAGACTATGGTGAATGCAATGGAATAGGTGTGTTCAAAGTGATGGGCAGGGGCCAGGGAGATAGCTCAGGGACATAAGTGCCTGCCTGGCAAATGCAAGGTCCTGAGTTTAATCCATGGTTCCACTAAACAAATAAATAAATAAATAAATAAATAAATAAATAAATAAATAATTAATAAATAAATAAAAGTGATGGGCTAAGGGAAAGAAAGTACTTAAAGGGAAAGCACAGCTGGTATGAGGGAAAGGAGAAAAGAAAGAAAGAAGGAAGGGAAACAATACATATGTCTATATGCAGGATAGCTTAGGTAGTAGTACTGCTGATTTCTCCTGGTCTAGCAAAAGGAACAGTTAATGCTTAAAATACTTCTGTAGTTTTTTGACTAATTTTTTTGTACTTATATCTGGTAATCTGAACAATTAATTTGAAGAGAATAATATGTAACATAACAACCATTGTTGAATTTCTATCACTTTGTTTAGTGAAATTCGGCATCATT
>PVKN010024883.1:0-14302 GCA_004027915.1 Capromys pilorides | reverse complement strand
GGGGAGGGGAGGGGAGGGTCTTCATTGGGGTTTTGTTTGGTTGGTTTTTTGGGTTTGTTTTTTTCATTTTAGGGAAGGGTCTATAGGGTGTTCAGGGTCTCACTACTAGCTCACTCATAGCGATCCGCTTATTTATAGCCTCTCAAGAGCTGGGATTACAAGTGAGTGCCACCAAGTTCAGTCTCAACTGCCATCTCAGTGCGGTAGGGCTAGCACAACAGGCCCGGGGATCAAACCCCTGGCCCCTGCGTCTCCTTGCAGGTGCTTTAATGTGCTGAGCTTTTTGGCTAGCCCTTCTATCTTCATTGTTGGGGATGTTTGCAGATCAATATTTCATCATGGTGTAATGTTGGTATCAGCAGCACCAGTGTTTTTCTTTGCCACATACAAGGTCAACGTTGTCTCTGAAATTCAAAGATTGTACTACACAATTCTCTATTTTGAATTTGCAACATTTTATCAGGAATTTCTGCTTTGTTCTTAAGTATAGTTCTTGCACTAGTCAACTTGTGTTCAATTAGCAAATGTAACATCAGTTGGAAACTGACGAACTATCTAATGTCATATTCCAATTAGTTTAGGAACTGAGAGCAACAGGTGTGTTCACAACAGCATTTGGTTCATTATTATAAGAAGTAAGACCTGGTAGCTCAGTTCCAAGATAAATCACTAAATTGAAAGTATATGTCTTGGGGGCGGGGGAGATAGCTCCATAGCACAAATGCCTGCCTGGCAAGTGCGAGGTTGTGAGTTCGAATCCCGGTCCCGCAAAAAAAAAAAAAAAATATATATATATATATATATATATATATATATATATATACATACATACATACATACATACACATACTTTTGGTCATTTGTTTGTGGAGATCGAACTCAGGACTTGCGCTTGCAAAGCAAATACTTAAGCCACTGAGCTATTTCCCCAGCCAAGATATATACTTTTATACCATATTTTGAAGACTTTTTTTTGGCACTGTATTGCTTAAATCTATGATGCTCAAGTTTTCCATGTGCCACAGGACTGAAATGGGCTACTTCCACAACAAAAATATAAAGAAAACATTTTAAAAAATAAATCTTAAATGCAAGAAATTCAACAATGAGCATTTCATCAGTTTCATGGATAAAACCCGCCTGTGGCTGCTTTGAAGCTCCTGTATACACAGTACCCTTCATCTGCCAAGTAGGGGAATGCACAGATGGGTTTCTGTTTCCCCCAGGCACAGTTACTGTGAATCACACCTGGATTCCATCATGGCAAATAAGATGTTCGCAGAACAGAAAAACAGTATGGGTGTATTTTACCCCCTGATGCTCAGGGACACATACATAATACAGAGAGCATTATGTGGGTAAATAAAAACTCCATTTGCCACTTTTGCACAGGTGTACACACCTTGTCATTCATTGTACTAAGTAAGTGAACACAAATACTGTTTTCGGTATCCCTTGGGCACAGCCTCTGAGATGGACAGCCAGCTACCACTATACTAAAGCACAAAATTTCATGATGACAAATGATTAGCTCCAAATAAGCAGAGTAACCTCAATACAAAGCAATCTAGTCTCCCTAAATTCATCTGGTGTCCACTATTCAGTTCACTCCTCTCTAGCTAAATGATAAAAGTCACACGCAAGTATGTATCAGTCCTTAAGTTCCACTCTCAAAGGACCAGTATTTTTCTAGATACTTTGGAGGCTAAGGCAGGAAGACTGAAAATGCAAGCCTGGGAAACTCAGCAAGACCTTCACTGAAATTAAAATTCAAAAGGGCTGAGCATTAAATACAGTTAGAGCACTTGTCTAGCATGTGCAATGCCCTGGATTCAACCCACCAAAAAAAAATTTGTATCATTTTAGCAATTTCTTTGGGAAACTGATAATCAGCCATTATTCTATTATTTCTTTTCCTGTTGTTAGTTTTTTTAGTGTATTTAACACAGGGTCTCACTACACAGATGGGACTCATAGTGATCCTCCTGTTTTCAGCCTCCCAAGCACTGGGATTACAGGTGCACGTCAACTCACCCAGTCTCAATCACCATCTCAGCAAGCCGGGGTGGGGCTGGCACAGCACACTGGGGATTGAACCATGGTGCCTGCGTCTGCCTAAGCAGGAGCTTTAATCCGCTGAGCTATCTGGCCAGCCCTATTTTATTATCTTCTTATGAACTTCTCATACAATTCTCAATTCTGGAAGTGTGCATGTAAACAAAAAGAAGAAACCTACTAATGACATGTTGACTATTTTTTTAAATAAGTATATCAGATAAAATTTTAAAATAAGTTCTTTATTTTCTGAGTAAATTTATGGGGTAATTCTGCTCTTTAACATTAAATAATTAACAATAAGAGTTTAATATGTGTCTATGTGACCCATTACTCCAATAACTTTCTTTAGCAAAAAGAAAAATACAATATCAACAAGTTGGTTTTTCAGATTTACTTTAGGAAAGCAACAAGTATAAACTTATTTAAAATAATAAAATGACTTGGATTATAAACTTCTATAAAAATGTAGATCCCTGGCCAGGGACATAGCTCAGTGGCACAAGCTCCTGCCTGGCAAACACAAGGTCCTGAGTTTGATTCCTGGTACCACAAAAAAAAAAAAAAAAACGTATCTCCCAAGTTACTCAAATTATTTAAAATTCAGGAACACCTTCTAATAGATTGGGCATTCCATATTTATACCAATAAGTGACAAAAACACAAGGGTCTCACATGTATCTTTACAAAAAAACTTTTACTAATGATTAATACTAGGGGGAGCAAGAGTGAACCATACTAGGGATTGCACTTGGAGCCTTACTCGTGCCACGCAAATGTTCTAGCCCTGAGCTGGCCTCAGTCCATGTATGTGTGTAAATATATATGAGTGTTTGTACACAGTATGTCCTAGTCTATATGTGTACATAACTATAATCCAGCACTGAGGCAGGAGGACTGCTGTGAGTTTGAGGCCAGCCTGAGCTACAAAGTGAGTTCAAGGACAGCCTGAATTGCACAGTGAAATTCTATCTCAAAACAAAAAAAAAAAACCAGCTTGCCTAAACTTCCCTGGGACTTGCCACCTCCATCACTGTGCCCAGTACTAAACAATTTTCACGGTAAAATATTAGCAAGTTTTACTCATAATTTTTACCATATTATGTTATTATACAGAAAAGTTTTAACTACTACATATTCTAGAGATCAAAATAATAAAACTAATTTTGATTTAACATGATCTTCAAATTTCTGATGTCAACTACACCAGTAATCTGGAAGACAGCTTTAGAAAAGCTGATCTACCTGCAGAAGTTGCATAACAGGTACTATCTGACTCCAAATGTCACTTATATTTTGGAAGGGTACTTTTCCAAGATTCATAAACAATTTAATCAGGTTAAAAGTGCTTCTCAACAAAAATTTCCCTTCCTGAGCTTAATTCTCACATCAAATATAATCTACATTTAAGATTTTCTTGGGGCCGGCAAAAGGGCTCAGCAGTCTAAAGCACCTGCTTAGGCAAGATTAGGCAACTGCAGGGACCTCGGTTAGATCCCCAGCACCACATGCTGTGCCAGCCCCACTCCCAGAGCAGGCTGAGCTGGCCATAATATAAAAAAATAATAATAATAACATATTCTTATTTACTTTAGTTTTCAATAGTTCTAGGCATAACACCAGTTACTAAAGTTATTTAATACACATAATCAATGGATTTTTCTTTTTTCTGCTTTTTAGACAAGAATTACATTTCCATACAAAAGAGGTTGGGTCAGCCAAGCAGCACCAGGCTAAGCAAACCACGGGATTACTGACCCCACCAACTCACCCCTGCTGGTCAGCCCTTGGGCTCAAGAGCACTAGCCAAGCACACAGCCAGGCAAGCACAAACCTACTATCACCATGCTCTAGTGAACATCTCACCACAAACAAGCACCCAGGGAAAGTGCCACAGTAATATACCTGCCAAATCCTAAAGCACATGATAAAGCCCAAAATCTACTTCAGTTGCTAAAAAAAATCATTTAAAATCTATACCCATCTCTAGATCCTGAGCACTCTGCTGAGAACCAATAACCCTGGCTACACCACGTTGCTTTATGATTTCTGTGGGCCACATCCTGTGTTGGACCCTGAAGGACCTTCAAGTCATGCAGTGGATACAGTGTCCTTCGAGAATGTGAATGTGAACTTTACAGTGGAGGAGAAAGACATGCTTGATCCTTCCCAAACGCATCTCTACAGAGACATGATGTGGGAACACTTTAGGAATGCAGCTGCTGTAGGAAGGAACTGGGATGAGTAGCAAACTAAAGATGCATACAAAAATTGCAAGGAAAATCTAAGAACTGAAGGAAGTAGAGAAATGCTGTGAATACAAAGTATATCAACATGAAGAAGTAGTTTTTCTGACTCCAGATAATGGGATAAATATGTAACCATTCCGCACAGAAGCAAGTGAAAGCCTTGCCTTTAGAAATCTGATTGGCCATTCTTCACCCACTGTGCCCATCCTAGCTACCCCTGAAATGAAATCATGACTACCAGGGATTTGAAGAAAAACTGTCTAACAAGCATGGAAAAATTTGTACTGACATCCAGTCCTTTCAGAAGCATGAAAAGACAAATCTAGAAGAGGAACCATAGGAATATAAGCAACATGGAAATTTCAGCTGTGGTTGCAGTGAAGGAATTAACACTGAAGACTTTTGAATCTGAGCAAGATGCAAAAGCCCTTAGTATAGCCAGCTATGTTCAAATTTTGAAAAAAAAAAAAAAAAAAAGTCATAGTACAGTGACTACCTAAATAGGCATACGATGTGGAAATGGTTTTAACTCTCAACATGATATTCAAACACACAAAAAACTCTACATCCAGTTCTAATAAATTAATATGTATACTTGAAATTTAAAAATGCCAACATACACCCAGCTGGGGGTGCTGTTCAGTGGTAGAATGCATACTTAGCATGCAGAGAACTGGGCTTCAGTCTCCAGCATCAAAAATTTAATAAATAAAATGCAAATACAACTAAATTTTCACTCCCACTGCGAAGACAACACTATTCTCTCTGCAACAGGAATAAATGCACAAAATATTTGAAAAAAGAAAAAGACAACTGCTGATCCCTTTAACCTCTCACATTTATATTCCAGACTTTTACCCTCATGTAGCAATTATAATCTAAGAACCCTCAAGTCATAATCAATTTATCTTTCAGATAGATGAACCTATTTCTTTATTATTTATTGGTAATAACTAAAATCCAATCACTTTTCCACCCCCAATTTCTTTTTTCTAAACTTTGTTATTTATTTATTTGGTACAGGGTCTCACTACACAGTTCTGACTTGCTGTGATCCTCCTGTATCAGCTTCCCCAGTGCTGGAATCACATGCATGCACCACCCTGCACAGCATGCCTGAGGTTCTGGGACTAGCACATGTGGTACTGGGGATTAAACTTGGGTCCTTGCACTTGCCAGGCAGGCACTCAGACCGCCGAGCTATCTCCCCATCCCTTCCACCCCCAATTTCTAGTCTGACTTATAGCCCTCTCCTTTAAACTACTGAACGAGGAGCCAGGTGCGGAAGCACACATTTGTAATCCTAGCACTCGAGGTGCTGAGCCAAGAGGACTGCAGCAAGTTTGAAGCCAGCTCTACAGAGCAAGAACCCATCTACAAACAAAAACACTGCACAAGGCAACTAAATTAGCACTTCAATTCTTTAGCTTCTGTCTCTGGTCAGACTGTGAATATTCTGAGAATGGCAACAACTAATTCCCAACCACCACAGCCCATTACAAAGCACAAATTAACCAGGCTTGACTTATCTCTTGGTATGCTCCTGAGACTGGTCTTTGAGCCCCACAACTCACAGAAAAATCTGCTGCTTCAGTCCCTCCTGTAAAATGGCATCGTATCTACATGCATCCTACACATGATCCTACACCATATCCTACACATGATCCCTAAGTCACTTATTATAGCTAATATGTAAATACTTGCATACCTACCTTTTAACAAATGACAAGAAAAGTCTGCACATTTTTACCATAGTAGAGAAACAATTTTTTTCCCAACATATAATTTCAATCTTAGCTGATAGAATCAACAACAGGGATCCCACTGAGAAGGTTGATCTGTGTATGGAGTGCACTCATCAATCCCTGACACAGCTCTGGGCCACAGAAGACTTTCAAATACATTTTGTGAAAAATTGGGCAACTGATCCTGCATTCCATATACCAGTCAGCAAAGCACCTTACAGAATAGATATTTCTATTGTTTTAATTCATATTTGATATAAGACACATTCTTTTCCTACTGCAAACTGCCTCTTTCCAGAAAAATGGTTTAGATCATGTTGGGTTCATTCTCAAATATAAATGTTCTCCACACAATAATATGAGTTTCAGTATGTCTAATCAAGTAAAATTTCATAATACCATCTTTGATTAGCCATGTGGTCCTCATAAAATCTGTGCCCTTTTTAAAAACTGTATATTATGATTTGAGAATGCTTCCCAACATAGCCAATGTTACGAAGGATGTCTAGAGAGATGGGAGTAGGAGCACGAATTTTAAGAGCCCAGGTCTGTGCATGCCTTATAATCCAGCACACCAGGGGCTGAGGCAGAAACAGTGCAGTGAGTTCGAGGCCAGCCTGGGCTACAAAACGAGTTCAAGGCCAGTCTGAACTACATAGCAAGACCCTGTCTCAAAAATAAATAATTTAAATTTTTTTTAATTAAATTAAAAATAAATTTTAAAGACCAAAAAAGAAACAGTACTTCCATTTCCATCTTCATCCCAAGAAAATTTAAATAGGAAAGAAAAAAACAGAGGCAGAATCTATAATTTAAAATGAGTTCTGGGGCCGGGGAGATAGCTCAGGGGCACAAGTGCCTGCCTGGCCCGTGCAAGGTTCAGAGCTCGATCCCCGGTTCCGGAATATCAAATAAAATAAAATGAGTCTAAATCAAAACAAGAGATGCTGGGTTTCTAAAACGTGTTTTAATCTGCCATCTTTTCAAATTATTTATAAGGTAAGTTTTTCTAAAAATCCACAAAATATTTTGCTTCACCCAGGTCCAGCTGCATCTCATCACTCATACCAAATCTTCCGCCCACATGCGCGTGCGAACGTGAACACACACACTCGCTATCGTTATGAGTCCCTGTGCCAAATCAACCATCACGGGGAAAAAAAATTAAGCCAAGAGGTTGATTTTCCGAAGTCTGACAGCTGTTCCCGGAGGAAAACGATCCATTCTAACGGGACCTGGGTGTGGGAGGCTGCTCGTTATCAGGCAGCTTCCCATTCTCTAGAGGGAGAAAGAGGGTATTAACTTCCAGCAAGACAAGCGCTTTTCTACGGTATCCCTGTAAAAACGAAAAATAATGATAATAATAATGTTTTGCGGATATTTGTAGTAATAGAAAACTGAGAGAGGAATTTCACTCTGCAGCGGCACAGCTCCTTAAAATCCTCCACAATGATATGCGGGAGCGGGTGAGCCATCTCGCGCACACACGCACACTGACAGCGCGGGCGGCCGAGGCACAGGGCCCGGGCGGGCGTAGGCGCCGCCCGTCCCCGCTGCCGGACGCCCGCCGCTCCCCACCCCCACAAGCTCGGGAGGCCCGGGAGCCCCGGTCCCCGCGGCCGAGTCGGCCCGCGCCGCACCTGGATGTAGTTGCTCTCGCAGTAGTCAGCCACCCGCTCTAGGTTAGTGTAGCTGTCGAAGAGGGCCCGGCGGCCCCCCGGGATTTCCTCCTCCAGCAGCATCTGCAGCTCCGCCATCTTCACATCCTCCTCCGCCGCCGCCTCCTCCTCATGCAGCCCGCAGGGACGGCGGCAGGGACGGCGCCAGGGAAACCCGAGTCAGGGAGAGGAGGCGCAGCGGCTACGGTGGGGACACCAACGGGCGGGCGGAGCGAACGACTCCCCCAGAGCGTGGCCGGCCAGGAGGGGGCGGCGGGCCGGAGGCGGGGCGAGAGCCCGAGAGCCGCGAGGACGGTCACCGCGGCGACCGGCGCACGCGCGGTCCCTCCACCCCGCGCCCAAAAAAGATTCGCACCGCGCTGGCTCCGCCGCTCGCCCCCACTTCCGGCGTCTCCTAGCGACGGCGGGGCAGGGCGGGGCCGGGATGCTCAAAGCGCCTGTAAAGGGTTAACCCTTGGAGTAGCGTAGGGCTGTGTGCAACGGAGCGCCGCGGTGGCCTTTGTTAAGCGGCGGCGACTGCACGCCCCCAGCTTTGCCAGCCTTCGGCGCCGCCATAACCCCTCGACTCAATGGGTCTCAGGTGAAGCCTCCAGCCTGGGGAACTCGATTCCTGTGGCCCTCCTCTGGGGATGATCACACCCCTGGGACAGGCAGAGAAGCCACCTGCCTTCCACGCGGCTTTAAAGGCCACCTGTTCTGCTCTTCGTGTTGGACCTCTGTTCTCCCTTGCACAGTGCGTTTTGGTTCTCTGCTTGCAGATCCGCGTTTCCAATGTTCGCTCTCTCTGATTGCTCCCTCGCTGACAGCCTTTTCTGTCACTTCTCTGGTTTTGTCAAACCCGCCGTGTTTCCTTTCTGGAGTCAGTGTTTAAACCTTGAAAACAGTTTTGCTGGTGCCAGTTTCCTTCTTCACAGGGTTATTGCCTGGATTAAGTAAAACGAAAACACCTTGAAAAACGTTAAGTACTGCTGCACTTTGAGGTAGATAATTCTGATCTTGCACAGATACATTCTATTCTTATTCTCCAGATACTCTTATCTTTCTGCCCTATTCGACTATCCCACACACAGTGTAGTCTTGAAAAAACCAGATCTGACAACTGTGAGTTGCTGAGCCATGCCTTTCATATGTGCTGTGGAAAGTCCAGGAGTACAGAATAGAAGGCATTGTTTCAGTTCCTGACCTGGTGATCGTTGGCTTTAACCTCCTACAGTGGATGCTTTCCTTTTCCAAGTGACAGAAAAGCTATTTTGTACTGTCTCAGTTATTTTAATGCCATACCATCTAATACCATACTAATTTCTGGACCAAACACTGTTACATTGGAAACATGTAGTTATATTAGCTAAAAGACTTTTCATTACAGAACCAAAATTAAAAGACACTAGAAGTGTTGGCTTAGTGCACCTAATGTTATTATCAATCACTGTAAGGATCTTATAAATGAGTATTAACACAAAAGATGGGGCTAGGGCTCAGTGATACAGATGCAGTTTAGTAGCACAGGCCTTAGATTCAATCCCAAGCACTAAGGAAGAAAGGAAAGGAAAAAAAGAGGTAGGTAGGTTTCATACAGGAGAAATGTAACTCTCAACCTGCTGCATGTCAGATATGCCAAATTAGTGTCCCCTGAAATTAAAAAATGAATTCCAAAAAACAAAGGAAGTTAAGAGTAGTAACGGCTTACTGGGGACAGTTTCTGAGAATCAAGAGGGGTCCCAAGAGAGTTGCTACCAAGCCCCTTTGACAGGGGTAACTTATGCAGCAGTACAACCTGGGTCAAACTAATCAGTAAGATTATAGCCACTTAGATAACACTGATCAGGTAAGGAAGCAGGGCATGTAGCAAAGCTGTATGGCTGACTTCGTTACCTGTGGCTGATCTGTGACTTCTAAAACAGGACCATTTTGAGAAAGGGGTGGGTCCAAATGCCCTTGTCACCCCATCCCAAGTGTCTGACACATGTCTGGACTTAGTGCACTGGATGATACTGTTTACAACACAGTCTCAAGTTCTGCTTATACCCCAGGGAAATATGAAAGGCTGGCCATTATGACTATCTTGAGGCCTTGTCCTCTTCAGATGTGCCTCCAGCCATAGTTCTGATGTCTTTCTCACTCACTTCCCTGAGGGCTTAACCCTCTCTTACTATATATTAATTTCTGTCTGACTTAGTTTCCTATAGTAGGTCCAAGGCCACATCTATTTCATTAGACTGAAAGCAAGGCGATAGGATGGATGATATAAATACCATAAACACTTGATTTGGGAAATAAGACATGTATCAATAATCAAATGAATAAACAAATGTTAAACCAACTTTCCTTTGAGACAAAACTTCAGTAGATGGAAAAACTATTAAACTTCTTAAGAAGCTGTCCAGGTAATAAGTTAAATGTACACATACCCTCTGCTATACTTATTCCCATATAGCATTCTTCAATTATAATAAACAAATTTTCCTGGAAAAATATAATTCCATCCTAGGGATTCCCAAGAGAAGATTCTAGTAGTTTTGCTAATTACTATGTGAAGACTCTTTGAATCTTTGATTCCTTAACTAAATATCAGAGGGTCCAACGTGGTCAGTACTATAGTTCTCAAACTTCAGTGACAATTAGCATCAACTGGAAAGCTTGTTAAAAGATTGTTGGGCCCCATTCCCAGGAGTTTCCAATTCTTCTGGTCTAGCCTAACTTACAGTGTTAATAAGCTCACTGGTGTCCCTGTGGCTGTACAAAGCTTTATGATCCCAGTTTCTAGGAAAGTGGGAATCTCCACCAAAATAAACATGTTCACACTCAGACCCCAGGATATAGATATAATTTTGCTGCCTACAAAATATATGAAAGGATATACAGTTGCTTGGATCAAAGTTGGAAATGTATACCTCACAAAAATCCTCCACTAAATATACCTACTTGTTTAAATTAAGGAAAGTTATTTATTTTTATGTAGTTAGTACAGGGTCTCACTGCATAGCTCAAACTCATAGTGATCATTACTGTTTTTCAGCCTTCCATATGCTGGGATTATAGGCATGCACCACCACGCCCAGTCTCAATCACCCTCTCTGTACACCCCAGTGGCAGGGCCAGCTCTGCATGCACTCATGGAGGATTGAATTCCTGTCCTGTCTGGCCTGCCCCTGGGAAGTAATTTAAATTTAAATTTTTAAATTTTTCATTTCTATGACTTTTTAGATAAACTAAAATGGTAAAATAGCACAAATTAATACATCATAGGATGGCAGTTGTCATAGTAGACCATTATGTTAATTTTATCATGTAGATATAAATAAGCAAGTTTGGCTGGAAAAATAGCTTGGCATATCTATAATCCCAGTCCTGGAGAGGCTGAGACAGGAGGATCACAATGAGTCTGAACTGCTTGGTAGGATCCTGTATCAAACAATACAAATAAATAAGCATGCTCTCTTTCTGGGACAAACCATTTTTTAGATCTCTAAAAAAGATTTTTACCCAGGCATGGTGGTGCACACCTTTAATCTCAGCACCTTGGAAGGCTGAGCTCAGTCTGGGCAATTGACCAATTTATCAAAGCAATCTTAAAATACAAAAAGTAAACTCCTGCAAGCAGGCACAGGGGCCAGGAGTTCGATTCCCCAGGCCTGCCCTGCTGGCCCCGCCCCTGGGGTGCACAGAGACAGCAATTGAGACTGGGCATGGTGGCACATGCCAATAATCCCAGGTCTTAGGTGGCTGTAAACAGGCAGATCACTATGAGTCCTGATCTAGAAATGAGACCCTGACACCCTGTAGACCCTTCCCTAAAAATACAAAATAAAGACATAAATAAATAAAATTTGTATTAGCCCCTTGCACATCTTATGTAAGATAAACACATCCTACCTTTAAAAGCCATTAATTTAAAAAAACAAAAATTTAAAAAATAAAAAATAAGAGTCCCGAACCCATCTGCCATCTGCTCTGGCCGAGCGCCTGCCAGGTAAGGACCCTTGGCCCACCTCCATCTTCCAGCTCTTCCCGCCTGAGCTCCAGTCCAGAACATGCACCTGCCTGGTAAGGACCCTCAGCCCGCATCCATCCTCAGACTCCTCAACTCTAGAGCTCCGACTCTACCCACAGTCCCAACCCACAGGGCCTCACAAGAGCCAGTGGCCTGAGCTCCAACTCGCATCTGGGCACAACTGGAGGGGAACAAGCTTGGTGGATTCAGACCAAACTCCCATAGGCACTAACAGCATAACTTTACCAAAGTGCAGAGATCACTACCATACAAAATGATAACAACAAGAAGTAAGATGCAATCACAGGGCCAAAGCCCACCCAAATCAAATACAGGAGATGCTACTATGGAAGAAAATGGGAACCATGCAGCCAAAAACTCTGAATCTGAGGTAGACAGACAACTACAGAAACATATAGAGCAACTCAGATCAGAGACAACATCTGAAATAAAAAAATAAATGCATGAATTAATAGAATCTGAAGTGGAAAAACAATTGCAGAAATGTATAGAGCAAACCAGAACAGAACTCCTGAAGAAAAAAAAGACATCTCTAAATTAATAGCATGTAAAGTAGGGGAACAAATGCAGAAAGATAAAGAGGAGAACAGAGCAGAAACAATCTCTGAACTAGAGAGAGAAAGGATAACTATAATGAAATACATATGTAATATTAAAGACGACATTGATAAAAAATTAGAGGAGAATAGAAAAATGATGGATACAGGAAGTTTAGGCCAAAGCGCAGGGACCGCGACTGGATCCCAGGCCCCACGTGCTGCGCCACCCCCCACCCCCCAGGGAGGGCTGAGCCGGCCATAACACAAATATGTAATATGGTTGAAGAAAATAAAATAAACCTTTAAAAAAAAGAAAAATGATGGATTCCCTGACTGAGCAATATAAGAAAGAAATTGATCACATGAAACAGTTTCAAAGAGAGAGACAAGAAAATAAAATTTCAATCACAAGCTGGCAAAACCGTATGAATGAAAGTGAAGATAGAATTTCAGATCTTGAAGACACAGTCGTAGCTAGTGAAAAGGTAAGAAAGGATCTCTTAAAAACAACCAGGATGCAGGAAAAAATAATTCAACATCTGCAAGATGATGTAAGAATGAACAACGTGGGGTCAGCGAGATGGTTCAGTTGTCTAAAGCGCCTGCTTAGGAAAGCTCAGGCAACTACAGGGACTGCGGTTCGATCCTCAGCACCACATGCTGTGCCAGCCCCACCACCAGGGCAGGCTGAGTCAGTCACAAAAAAAAAAAGAAACAAACAAACAAACACAACAAGCAAACAAATAAATAAAATAAATAATTTTTTTAAAAAAGAATGAACAACGTGAGATTAATAGAAATCTATAAGAAGGAGTCAATACAAATGATATAAAAAGAATATGGACAGAAGTAATAGCAGAAAACTTCCCAAATATGAGAAAACAATCAGATATTCAGGTAACTGAAGCATACAGAATGCCAAATAACATCAACCTGACTAAAAACACATCAAGACATATAATAATCAAGATCCCAGAAATCCAACAGAAAATAACATACTAAAAGCTGCTAGAGAAAAGAAACAGATCACATTTAAAGGAAAACCCATCAGAAAAACAGCAGCCTTCTCTTCATAAACCATAAAATCAAGAAGAGCATGGAGCAGAGTGCTTCAAGTCCTCCATGAAAACAAATTTCAGCCCAGAGTGCTATACCCAGAAAAACTCTCTTTCAAGTACGAAGAAGTGAAATACTTCCATGACAAAGAACAACTAAAGAATTTCATGATGTCAAAGCCAACACTACACAGTATACTAACAAATATTTTAGAGAGGGACCAAAACTACCCAAACTCAACAAATGAGAACAGAAAGATCTCACCAAATAGGGCAACCAATTAAACATAGGACAAAAAGTGGTAAACAGTAGTAAATAAAAGTCATGTCAATCATAAGTCAATACATTTCAATGATAACCATCAATGTAAATGGACTCAATTCTCCAATGAAAAGAAGTAGACTGGCAGAGTGGATAAGGAAACAAAACCCAACAATATGCTATATACAAGAAACACACTTAACTCATAAAGAAACTCATAGGCCAAAAGTGAAAGGATGCAAAACAATACTATATCCTCAAGCACCTCAAAAAAAGCAGGGGTAGCAATCCTGTTTGCAGACAATCTAAACTTCAAACCAAGATTGATCAAACGTAACAAAGAAGGTCACTACATACTGGTCAAGGGAAAAATTCAGGGTGAAGAAATAACATTCATAAATATGTATGCACCCAACACAGGAGCAACAAGTTATATAAGACAAACCTTAATGGACATGAAAAAATCTAATATCCAATACTACAATTTTAATAGGAGACCTTAACACACCCCTATCTGAAAAGGATAGGTCAAGCAGACAAAAAATTAGCAAAGAAGTAGCAGAACTGAAACAGAATTTGGAACAACTGGACTTAGTGGACATACACAGAGTGTTCCACCCAACCTCTTCAGAATACACATTCTTTTCAGCTGCACATGGGACATTTTCTAAAATAGACCACATATTAGTCCACAGGTCATGCTTAA
>PVKN010024882.1:0-14298 GCA_004027915.1 Capromys pilorides | reverse complement strand
AGGGGGAGGGGAGAGGGGAGGGGAGGGGAGGGGAAGGGAAGGGAAGGGAGGAGGAAAGAGGAGGGGAGAGGAGGGGAGAGCAGAGCAGAGCAGAGCAGAGAAGGTACACACTGATCATCTGTAGTTTCCACGGCCAGGATCTGTGTTCTGAGTGTGGTGGCTCTGCTGGGCCTCTGTTCAGGTCTCTCACAAGACTGTAATGAAGTGTGCAGCCTTTCTAAGGCTCAGAGCCCTTCGATCACTCAAGTTGTTAGGAAAATTTGGATCCTGTGTCTGTGGGCCTAGATCCCTACAGCTACTCTCCCCAGTTATGGCAGAGCAGGCCTGCTGTTTCTTCAAGGCCAGCAGAAGAGTGCTCCATTACCCACTGAGACAGTCTCCCTCCCAGCTGATGAGGGGCTTTAATTACACTTGGAAACTCCTCCCCTGGGCTATGTCCTGTGACACAAGCAGAGCGACATCCTCCACCTTTGCTGTAACTTACTGGGTAGAAGCTCTTGCTTCCCATCTTACAGGTTTCACCTGCGTTTGGGAGGGGACTCTACAAAGGAGTGGGTACCAGGGAACAGGAGTCCCTGCGGCCATCTTTGGGATCTGCCTCTCACAACAGAGTAGCATGGAATGAAAAGAAGATAACATAAATCCAGTCTCTATCATTGAAGAGAATCATTGTCGACATTTTAAAAATGGACATGTTTCCTTCCAATCTTCATATTTCTTTTATTATTATTAGTAGGAGCAGTAGTAGTAGCAATAAGAATTACATTCATGGCCTGGCCCTTGCCGGGCAGGCACTTGAGCCACTGAACTATCTCTCTAGTCTTCTTTTTATATTATTAAAATCATGTAGTAAGTATACTTGAGTTGATTATTTTGTCTTATTGCTGCATTATTGGCAAAAATCAAGTACATAAAGGGTGCAACTTGATGTTTTCATACTCCTATACATTATACAATGATAACCACACCAAACTAATTACCAAATCTAACACTTTACATAACTACTTTAAAAATAAATTTTTTTTTTTTTTTGTCTTTTGAGTCAGGGTCTCGCTATGCAGTTCAGGTTGGCCTTGAGCTCAATTTTGTAGCCCAGGCTGGTCTTGAACTCACATCAGTCCTCCTGCCTCAGCCTCCCAAGTGCTGGGATCATAGGCATGCACCACCACGCCCGGCTACCTTCAAAAATTTTATGTGGTTAAAAACCTGAAATTTTTAAAAATCCCTGTCACTGAAAAATGATTATAACACTAGGAATGCATCTCAGTGGTAAAGCACTTACTGAGCTCAGGTGAAACTCTGGGTTCAATACCCAAGACAAGGAGAAAAATTATTACAAATATCATTATTAATGACTGGATATATTATGAGTTACTTAATGATTCCCTATTGCTGACCATCTGTTTCCCTTTTTCTTACTATTATCGACATTGTGAAAAGTGTCATGGTGCATAAAGGTTTTTCTATACGTCATGCTATTTCCTGCAGGGAAATTGTTGGTTCAGAGGCCATGCAACTTTTGAAGCCATTGGCGCACTAACTCACTGCTTTTCCCCAAAGCGGCTGACACTCACCAGTAGGATGTGAGTGCAGCTATTGTGCCCTAGTGGGTCATGCTTTGGGGCCTTGGCCTTTGGTTGAGGAAGCTAGTCATGCACCCCTGAGCAGGACCTCTCTGGCTCTCCCCTGACCTGTGCCCCCACCCCACCCTCCAGCCTCCAGCCCTTGAACAGAAGCTATTACTAAGCAATACAGCTCTTTCCCAGACCAGACAGTAGGCTCTTTCCCAAACCTACTGCAGGCTGGCTGAGGGGCCTCTCCAGACAGCTCCTGTTGAGAAGAGAGAGTTGGTTCCCTATACTTAGGGGTTCACCTGCTATTTGTGTCTCCATTAGTACAGTGTACTTCGAGAGAAACAGGCACCTCAGGAAATATTTTGGCATTTAGAAAAATTTGTAACTGAGTTCTGGGGAAAACCCACATTCACCACTACTTTATTAGAGAGCATGATCGGCCTCCCCCATGAAGTTCCCATTGTGGGTGGGAGATGTTCTCAGTCCAGTACTGCGCATGCTCATGGCCTCCCTCTTTTGCGTCAGTCCCACTGCATGACAAGATGAAGAGCCAGGGCAAGACCGGATCCTGCTACCACTAATGAATGACATTTCTTCCAGCCAGCACCCCTTCTCACGTGGCTGTTATTTCAGCTCCTCAACCTAGTTCTGTCACTTGCTAGCCATGCGGCCCTTCTGAAAGACATTTCCTAAATTTGGGTATTCTCTACAAAAAGAAGTTTCTGAATTCCAGTGAGTTTTAACGTTCTTCATTTTATCCCTGTCACCTTATGATAGATTTGAAACCACTCTGCTAAAATGTGACCTCAGATACCTTGCATTTACTGTTTATTGTGCGGTTCATAAACATCAGACAGAGGCGCTCATGCAGACGGTGGCTCTCTGTGTGCAATCGGAAAGAATTTATTGCTTGTGGGTAGAGCTGATGCTGAGCTGAGGGACACGTAAGTGACATGGCCGACTTGCAATTTACCTTTTCTTTCCTTCTTTTTAAAAATGTTATTATATGTGTATGTATTTATGGATTTAGTACAGGGTTTACAGGGTCTCACTACACAGATCGGACTCGTAGTGATCTTCCTGTTTTCAGCCTCCCAAGTGCTGGGATTACAGTGTGCCACCATGCCCAGTCTCAATCGCTATCTCCGTGCACCCTGGGAGTGGGGCCAGCGTGGCACTGGGGATCGAACCCTGGTTGCTGAGCCTGCCTAAACAGGCACTTTAGTTCACTGAGCTGTCTGGCCAGCCCTATAGTAAAAAAATATTTTTAAATGAGGATTTCTTACTTATATATAACTTATATTATATATTTAATAAGCAGCCCAAGATAATTCCTCTTAACTGGAAAGAAAGAAAGAAAGAAAGAAAGAAAGAAAGAAAGAAAAAAAGAAAAGAAAAGAAAAGAAAAGAAAAGAAAAGAAAAAAGACATGCCACAGGCTGGCATGCATAAGGAAGCAACAATCCCAGGGAGCCAGGGCTCAGAAAGCAAGGAAGCCTGCTTGCTTGGTTCCCTTACTGGGATGGAGGCCTGCTCCTTCTCATTTTCAGTGCTTCTGGGATAGTTCTCCAAAGCTTCTCCTTCCTGGGAAAGCCCATCCTTGGCAGGCAGCATTCAGATTGCTATAAGACAATGAAAACCTCTGTACCCCAAGCCCAACAGTGGAGTTGGCATCTGAACTTTGGGTTGGAGAGTGACAGTGCCTTAACTCTCCTTGGATCTGTCTGCTGGGCATGGGATAGAACAAAGCAGGGCTGCGACTCCTGTTTGAGATTTCCAAGGCTGTGCCCTAGGGATGCTCAGCAGAAGGGGGAGACAGCTGGAATCCAAGTACCTGCCACTCAACCATCTGCCTGCACTGCTGAATTGGTTGGAGGAAGGGCATCGTTTTTAGATTCACACAAAGGCATCCATGGCCAAAGTGAGCCTGGGTTTCCCAAGCTCCTGAGAGTCCATCCACTTCCTGACTTTCTGATCCATCCTCCCTTGCCATGTCTTAGAGCTCTTTACCTCTTCTTACCCAATGAAATGTGGCCTGGAAAATGTGATCTGCCTTTCACTGTTTCCTCTTGAATTCGTTTCCACCTTTATTTCTGCCTTAGTCACTTCTTACACTTCAGACTCATCTCTCACCAGTTTATTGATTACTCAAGCTGAGCATTGGGGCATCCTGGGAAATTCTGGCTTCAGGGAAAGCGAAGTGCCAGAAGCATTGGTTGGAAGTTCACAAATTGAGGGGCTTATGCTCACAACAGGGGTGGTTTCCTAAGGATGGAAGGAAAAGGACTACTTAAGAAAAGGCCAGGAAGGACATGGGCCTAAGATGGGAGGGTTAAGCCAATTCAAATCACTTGTAGAGTAAGAAAACACGAGAGCCGCAAGGGACTTTGGTGACATTGCTGGTTTCCCTAGGGCATGCAGCCCACAGAGCAACCGAAATGTGCCAGGAGCCAGGAGCCAGGAGCCAGAGCTTGGGGTAGATTTGAGTTAATATCTGTACACACTCTGGAGCAGTGCATGGCACATAGTAGCTGCCACATGAATGTCTGACAAATGATTATGGGCTCAGCATAAACAGTCCTGGGCTGTTCCTCATTGCAGAAGGCAACCTTGCTCCAGGCAGATCTCCAGGCCTCAGATGATCCCTAGGAAGCCCAGAGTCATCTTGCTGTAGGTTCACACTCAGGCCTAACTAGAGCAGGACTTTCTCATCCACATCTCTATCATCTTCACTTTGGTATTATCTCTTTCCCTGACCCTCCTGGGGATGGATTATTATTCCTGAAAAATCATTTATATGTCACAATCCAAGAACTGGCCCCAAATGAGACTATACTCTCAGCTTCCGGAACACAGAAACCAGGTCTAACACGGCCATCTTTGCCTATCCAGGACAATGCTGGATATTCTTTCTATTCCCACAGCACATGATTTTTAATTCTGTTAAAGGAACGACTGTCCCAATTGTGAGGCAGAATTAGCCTACAAGCATATCCTGATTTGGTACAAGATGCTTGGGGAGAAGTCAGATCAACGTAGTAGATTATTCCAGAACAGGCTCAGGCTCACATTCAGTTGGGTTCTTGTTTCAGGTCTGCTGTTGGTGTCTTGAAGAAAGGATTCAGCAGCTCTGGGTTGCTCAAACCTCACACATTTTACCATAAAGTCTGCCTTGAGTCCTGCCTGTGATTGGCTGCTGGAAGATGGTCACTGATCCCTTGAAATATTCTACCTGACAAGGGACATTTTTTTTTTCTTCTGTGCAGAGACTGGAGACCTTAGAAACACTGTATCTGCCAGTCTGCTCCAATAGTTTATGCTCAAACCACTCATCTTCTGAACACTTGTTTATGTATGCTCGAGGCCCTAGCCATGCTCTGTCTGGCTGGCCCTGGTAACAGCTCTAGACAACAGGGCTTAAGTGCACAACCAGCCTGGCCATCCTATGCACTGTTGCTACTTAGCACTTCAGGAGCATTAGATGCAGCTCTGAGAAGTCAAGCTTGGCTTCTCCTGCACTTCACGTATGCCCTTTTCTTGTGGCAGATCCATCAGCAGCCCTTTGTGGTAATAAACCACAGTTGTGAGAATGTCAGCTTCCCTGAGCTCTGTAAGTCCTACATGTGAATCACTGAACCCCAGGGTGGTCTCAGGGCACACACAACACAGTGTCAAAGAAGCTCAGACACATTAATGCACAATTGTCTTTGTCTTCGGCTGCATTGACCTGTGTCCACAGAAGTCCTTCACTCACCAACAAATCATTCCTATAACAAATATTTATTGAACATCTACAATGTACAGATATTTCATTCCAAGCTCTGGAAAATACTCATCAGTGAGACAAATGCTTCTTCTCATTTCCTAGTGGGGGCTAGCGGTGAGGCTATATGCATTACGCATAAATAAGGTGACCAGTGCTACAATCAAAAGGAGAAGCAGTGGAGGGGATCAGGAGCCCCAGGCAGCCCATGGAGAAAGTGAGCTGGGGCTGGATGGAAGTGAAAGAGTTGGTCGTCTGGGCTCTGCCTCAAAAGTTCCTGGTGGACTCCCATTCTTGCTTCAGTGTTGAGCAGTGGCTTTCATTCTTAATGAGCAACAGACTCAGTTAGGGAGCTTATGGAAAAACAAATACAGTTCCTAGCCCAGTTGCAGGGTTTAGGGAACTAGAGAGAGAGGAATTCATATCGCACCCAGCATTTCCAGTGAGTGCAGGTTGCAGGTCTGGGAACACACTGGAAACCTGAAGGTGGATGAACACAGCCCTGGCTCACACCTCTGAACTCAATCCTCATGACCTCAGGGAGACATCGGCTACATCACACCTCTCTCTGTCTCTGTCTCTGTCTCTGTCTCTCTGTCTCTCTGTCTCTCTGTCTCTCTGTCTGTCTCTCTGTCTGTCTGTCTCTCTCAACACTAGGAACAAAAAGCCCAGGACCTCTTGCATGCTCGGTGTCTCCAGCCCCAATAAAATGCTTCTTGAAGTATCTGTTTGCTATTAATGCCTCCAGAGGGAGCGTTGATTTCTGAATGGACAGCTGAGTAGAGAACCCTGACAGGGTAACTTTTGAGCAGATAGGGTAGGCAGAAATAGGGCACAAAGATGAGAATTCCAGCAGTTAAAATCTAGGTTACCAAAAGCAGCAGGGGAGGTGCAGAGAGCCCAGAAAAAGCCTCTAGTGAAAAAGTAAGAGGGACCCAACTCTTGACTGGAGGGCCTGCCTGAGGGACAAAGCTTTTGGTTATAGGGAATGTATGGGGTTGGGGAGCACAAAGTAAATAGTAAAGCTGTTCTCAGGGCCCTCTGGAGCTCTGATGAGATCTGTGATGGTTCTAAGGAGTATAGGCTTCTGGGGCTGCGTCACCCCGGAGAAGAATGCTGGGCTCTACCCTGCGCAGGGTGGGAGGCATGCTGATTGTCACAGAATGTGCCAAGCCTCCCACACTGGGCTGAGGCGGGCACTTCATTGGTCATCCATGCTTGCCTGCCTTCTGCTCCCTCCCTGCCCTGCCTTTTTCTGACGGGATTTCCCCAGTAAACTACTTGCCCACGAAGATTTTTTTGTTTTTTTGTTTTTTTTTCTCATTTAAGACAGAGGTAATTCAAACCTCAAAGGACCTGGACCTGAACTCACAGTTATTCAAGGAGTAGAGGCAGATGTGCAGAACCTGTTCCCATGGCAACCCACAGATATTGCTCTCCATTCCCCAGCCTGGATCACCCACTTCTACCTGGCCCGGTTTATTCAGCACAAACACTTCAGCTAGTGCCCCCGGCAAGGGGGCACCTCCCAAGCAGGCGACCCCCGTCTTCTGACTGTCCTGAGCCAAGGAAACTGACGGAAATGCAAGCTCACTGCCAATTCCAGGCAAAACTGAAGGCGTGGATGTGGAGTCCGTATTTGGAGTCAGCGTTTTAAGACTTTTGGGAGAGGGTTCTCTAAGCCTCCGGAGCCTGCAGAGCCAAGCGAGACCGCTGAGGAAGTGCGCTTGCCTTCCGGTCTTTGCTGGGCCTGCCCTCTGCTGGACCAACTCGTGAACAGCAGCCGGACCCGAAAGAAAGAACTGGGGCAAGAGGCTCCAAGCTCCTTCCCAAATTATTCCTCTAGGGCCCGCCCTCCATCACCTGCTCCAGGAAGCCTCTTGTATCCCTGCAGCTGGAAGCAAGTGTCCACCGTAAGTGCTAAGAGCCCTTCACGTACACTTCCCTAACGGTGCTGCCTGCCGTATGCCATGGTTATATGTTACAGATGTCATCGCTCCGAGATGTGAGCTTCTACGGGAAAAGGACTCTTATTATTTAAAGGTACTCTCAAAGGCTTTCGCACCTGCTATAAGTGTCTCCCACATCAAAACCCTAAATTCACATATCATTAAAGAGAGTCCTTTGACCTCAAATATTGTATTACCAAAAAGGCTCAATTAAAACATAACTATTAGAAGATGTAAATAAGTTGCCTGGATGATGAGTCATTAACCACTTAGGGGCATTAGCACATTAGCAGAGCCCGGTGCTCAGAGCTGTGTGTTAGGCGAAATGCGTTCAGGTGGCAGAAAAAGATGAGAAAAGGAAGACAGCAATTAATAAAGGGGAAGACAAATGTGGTAATACAGGCCTGTAATCCCAGCAGTTGGGAGGCGGCGGCAGAAGAGTTGGGGGTCTGAGGCCAGCTGGGGCTACACAGTGAGTTCAAGGCCATCCTGGACTGCTTGGTGAGACCCTGTCTCAAAAGCCCAAAAAGAAGGGGTGGGGGAGTAGGAAAGGGCTAAACATAAGGCCCCTGTGAATATAGGTGACTCACCAACCCTGAGGAGAGGCTGGAGGGTTGGAGAGAGGCAGAGGGGTATTAAATACCTACTTTGCCTGGATGGGCAGTACAAACAGGCAAGCAAGGACACACAGCAACAGGGACCCCCTTAAAAAAAAATATTGAGTCCAAATGCAAAACAAAATAAACGCTCCAGGGGCTAAGGAGACAGCTCAGTGGCATAAATGCTTGCCTGGCAAGCGCAAGGTCCAGAGTTTGATCCCTAGTACCACAAAAACAAAAACCTCCAGTACATAAGTGCTCAGTTAATGTCAGTAAAATATAACATTATGCCAATTTCATTGAATGCTAAATTTGTCATTTATAAATATTCATTGCATTTGAAAAGAGTTTGTGGATTCAACTTTCTCATTTCTTAAGAATTCCCAGGTAGAGAATGTGACTCCTGGGAAATTGTAGCCAATTGTAAGCTAAATATTACTCAAGCCAAATAATTTCCCAAGCAAAATTATAAAACTACTTTCAAATTTACAGGGAAAATTGTATTTACTGTTGGAAGCAAGTGCATTTTAATATATTTAGTAAAATAAAACCAGAAGTCTCTGGAGCCTGGGCTTCACCTGAGATGTCCAGCTGGCCTGAGGCCAACTGCTTCCACCTGCACAACATAGCTTGGCTCTGCCTTGTGTCCACCTGCACAGGCGGATCCCACACAGTTAATTCATTAAGTGCTAGCAGTGGGTAACTGAAGTGTCCCTGCTTCCAACAGACCCTTCAGAAGAAGCCAGTGTTATTGAGTTCTTATGTATATTTGATGAGTATTTTATGTATTGACGAACAAAACTGAACACTTAATCTCAATCTGCCCTTGGTGTATAGATAATATTATGTATACATTACTCATGCTCCTATAGCCCATGTTTTTCTATCTAACGATTGAAGTCCTTTTTTAAAATCCATAATTATGAAAAAACAATTAGAAATCTCTCCTGGAAATGGTCAGAAAGGGGCGAAAAGTACAACCTTTGGGGTAGAAGGAGTTGCACCCAGTCACTAAACCCTAGCTACAGAGTATTGTCAAAGGGAACTCTTAAGCCATTTTATGCAAAAATGATGTAAATGTCAGGAAAGTATGTCAACATCAGGGAAGATGCAATGGGTAAGCACTGAAGAAGTGAAGTGGCAAGAGTGACAGATTTTATTTTAATTGTAAGAAAAATGGTGATGGAAAAAGACAATGTATTCAATTTCACCTCCCTCCTACCCTCCCTCTCTCCATTCTTTGCTTTCATCCTGGAGAAAAAAACAGGTCTCCAGAAGTACCGAATGACAGCTACAGACAAGCAGAGAGGGGCTGATCCCTGCCTCCCTGTCTGGTTTGGGAGTGCATCCGGGTCCCAGTAGCGCTGACAGGGCTGCAGTGCAGAGCACACAATACTGACAAGGAGAATGTGAAAGGAGTGAAGAGGAGGAAGAAAATCGAGTTCAATCATGTCACATTTGACCTATTTGTATTTAGAAATTTAGAGAATTCAACGAAATGCTGTTTATGAGTATATGTGCTGCCGGAGCGAGCATGTGAAGGGCTGCCTGTGTGGTTGCTGCGCTCCAGGCAGTGAGTGGAAGCGACCAAACCTCTGGTTCTCAGGGCTGACTCCTAGACGGGGCAGGGACAAGGCGTGAGAACAAGCGTGTAACAGCAGCAGGTCTGTGCTGCAGTGACAGAGGAAGCAGGAAACCGAAGGTAGAGAGTGGTGAGGTGGGGGCGCTGTGGGCTGGGACTCGGGAGACATTTGCGGAGGTGACGTTTCCTTTCTCTTCTTTTGTTGTACCTGGAATTGAACTCCAGACCTTACGCTTGCAAGGCAGGTGCTTATGCCACTGAGCTATCACCCCATCCCGCGGGGGTGGCATTTGAATCAAGACACAAATAAAATGATGGGCTGAACAGCATCCCGTATCTGGGTACAGGGCGGTCCAGCAGCAGAAGCAGCAAGTGGAGAGGTCTTGCGCTTGGCAATGTGCCTGGCTGGGTGGACACCAAGGTTGGTATAGCAGAATTCCAGAAAGGAAGTAGCTCAGGAGCAGGCTGAAGCCAGCATTTCAAAATGAAATCGAAGAGAAAGCATCGTAGAGCAGTGTGCACGGTAGGTATGCTTAGGGACATTTTTGTTTAGGGGCTATAATATGTGCGCATATACATTGGGTCACAATGAAAACACTGCTTGCACTGACATCCTAGTCAGAAAAGCTTGAAAGCTACTGATATGAATGTACATAGCTGGGCTTGGGTCACCTCTAGACACATATGTAGATCATATATATCATATACATATGCAGTGATAGACTTTTTGTTGAGACAGAGTCTAGCTTTATAGTTCAGAATGGCCTTGCACTTGCTGCAGTCTTCCTGCCTCAGCCTTCCCAGTACTAGGATTACAGGATGTGCCACCATACCTGGCAGTGCAGTACTTTTAATTCCTGTTAATTTTTATTTACAGGAAAGTTATAAAGTTAATACTGAAAGATCCCTTATTTCCTTTACCCAGTTTTCTCTAATGGTAATGTTTGCTATTACTATGGTAGATTTTTTAAAATTAGGAAAACAACTTTGGTGCATCAGTTAACTAAACTCTAAAATGAATTTGCATTCCAGCAGTTTTTACAGATTTTAATTCCAGGATCCAATCCAGGGCACCCAGTAGCATTTAATCATTGTACTTCCTTAGCCATCTGGTCTGTGACAGTTCCTCAGCCTCCCCTTGCTTTCCCTGCTCTTGCTGGAGTTGCAGGCAGTGGGAGTCCTCTCTCCAGCAGACGAGAAGCAGCGATAAGCATAAGAGCCTGGAAAAAGGGGAGCCCTCAGCTCTTAATTTCTCTGGCCACAAGCAAAACAAAATGAAACAAAAATACTGGTGCAACGTTTATAGCTCGTCTTTCACGGTAGGTGTCTGAGGTTTCTCTCACGCCCAGACTGGGATGATGGCTTTGCAGAAGGGTAGCACGGAAGTGAAGGGTCTTCTTCTTCCCATGAAACAGGTGGATGTGATGGTACCAGGACTCACCACTGGGGATAAAGACATGAGATTTATTTAGCTCAAAGATTTGGAGCCCCAGAGTCCAAACAGTGTGCTCTGAAGAGCACCTCCCCTCTCCAGCTGTGTCACCTCCTGGCAGGTAGCACTCGCAGGACAAATGTTGGAGCAAGTAGTGGTGCTACCAGGCAGGAAGCCAGAGAGCTGGGTGGGTCCAGGCTCAGGCCTTTAGAACAATGGCCTGCTGAGAACTGTCAAAGGGTCACATAAAACTATCATGATTCCATCTAAAGGCAGCACTCCAATTGACCTAAAAAAAAACCCCTCCCACTAGGCCCCAGTTCTTCAAAGCCCACTAGCTGCCACTAGTTCCACTAAGGACCATGCCACCAACACATGAACCTGAGGATGACAAACAACATCTCAATCACAATACATCCTCCTTGTACATGTTCTTGTTTGTGTGGTGCTTGGGAGTGAACCCACAGCCTTCTGCATGCCAGGTGAGCACTATGTCACTTGGCTACACCCCTAGTCTTGATCTAGCTTTTTATTCCTAGCAAACATTTACATATTTATACATCTGTGTTAGACAGGAGCTGGAAGGAGTGAAGTGAGGAGGTAGGGACAGCTTGCTGTCTTTCAATATCTATTCTCTTTCTCCAGAATCACAGCATTCTAGCTGAGGATGTAGTCACAGATACACCTACATTTCCTAGCCAATATACAGTTACATGTGTCTCTTGATTGAGTCCTGGACAATGACTTGTAAGCATAAACATTTCTTAAAACCATTTCTTATAAACCATTTCTTAACTTCTTTAATAGAAGTCTAGGGTTGAAGCTAAACAGGGTGGTGGGTGCTTGTAATCCCATCACTCTTGAAGGCTGAGGCAGGAGGCCTGCAGGTTTGTGCCTAACATGGAAATCTATCAACTTAGTAAGATTCTGACTTAAAAATAGAAGATTTAGGGACTAGGGAGATAGCTTAGTAGAATAAGTGCTTGCCTGGCAAGTGCAAGACCTGAGTTCAATCCCCAGTTCCACACACACACACACACACACACACACACACACACACACACACACACACAAAGTTCTATATTGTGCATATAGAAAATGTACCAATAAAGTTGCTTTTAAAAATATTTGGGAAGAGGGCTGGGGAGATAGCTTCATGCACAAGTGCCTGCTTGGCAAATGTAAGGTTCTGAGTTCAAACCCCGGTCCCACAAAAAATAAACAAATAAATAAATAAAATAATGACAATAAAATATTTTGAAAGGGTTAGAGCTGTTACTCAGTGCAAAGGCACTGGAGTTGATAGGAGAGGGAGGGGGAGAGAGAGAGAGAGAGAGAGAGAGAGAATGAGAATGAGAGTGCTCTGAACCTCTCCCTGAGCCTCTCTCTTTCCCCTCTGGGCTGCTGACTGATGGTAAGAGCCATGGCACCGTTTGCTTTTACCTGCAGCAGAGAGAATCTAAATGGGGGGGGGTGGCTCTCCAGTAGCTAAATTGAGGAAGTCCCCTCAAACTGTTCTCTGTCCCTGGGAGACCTAACACCACACAGGTGGGACAAGCAAGACTCAGAGATAAAACACCACCCCTGAAACAGTACATAGTTGGGTGGCCTACTACAAATAGGTCTTGGGAAAGCACCCCTGGTGGGTGGTGAGATGCTGAGCTCCAGCAGCCCAGAAGCTAATGCCATTTTATTTTGCTTTACACATTTACCCAGAGGCTCTGTGTGTGTGTGTATTTTTTTCCCCAAAGATTAAAATATTTATGTACTTCCTTTTCATTCCATCATGTCCCCAACCGTGGGCCCTGCCATAGGATGAGCAAGTCCAGCTATCTCATTGCTCCAGCAGCCACACCACTGCTGGGAGCACATGCTCAAGCTGGGAAACGAGACCCTTGTTTAAAGACAGATGTTATAGAAAAACAGGACGTCTGAGACTGACACCAAAGAAGAGTGTGTTCTTCAGTGGCTGGTGTCTCCTGCTCAACATTGGCAGGGAAGAAGTTAGCAAGCCTAGGGCAGCACAATGGCAGATGGAAGAGGCCAAGTGGCAGCTTCTGTGTGGAGACTACCTCACACAGAAAGGAAGACAACTTTGATTCCAAGAAGATTTTTTTCTTTTTAATATATTTTTTGGGAGGAGGAATCTGTGGATTTCCAGATAGTGAAGCACCAGCAGAATTAGAGCAATCAACTCATTCCAACTCATTCAGTTCTGAGTACCAGTTAAAGACCATGCTGACCTGATATGGAGATGCAGAAAGAAACAGCCCAGGGGCAGGGATATAGCGCCGTGGCACAGCATGTGCCTGGCAAGCATAACGTCCTGAGTTCAATTCCTGGCAAAAGGAAGGAAGGAAGGAAGGAAGGAAGGAAGGAAGGAAGGAAGCAAGCCAGCCAGCCAGCCAGCCCAGGGTCTGCCATGAGTGGGCCATACACTTGTCCAATCAGGACCAAGGGTAAATATATCATGATCCCTGCAGTTGTGATGTGTAACAGCCATACGCATGGGTTCCATTGGTGACAAAGTCTTGAGGTCTGCTAATGCCACAGGAATTGTTGACATAAATAAAGAAAACGTTAATTTTAAGTTATTAAAAAAATGCACACAACTAATAATATTTTTATCCCATTCAAGTACACAGTCCCCCACAATCCTGTCCACAGGTGGCCAGTTCAGAACCCCTGCATTTAGTGCAACAATCAAAGGGAGAAAAGAGTGATCACTCTCATATTACTGCAGAAAGCCTGCAAGGTGGTGGGGGGAGCCCAGGCATAGGGAATCCCAAGCCCGCTGAGGTGATGGCTGTGAGCACTGGAGGACTCAGGCCACGCTGCACCCTCAGAGCCTCTGGTCTTCAGGTCCCTTGATGAGTCCACACCGATGTTCTCTTGTACTTGAAGCCTATTCGCCCTGCTCCAGGGCTCTAATTTGTGAGCTTGCATAACTGAGATTTGCATTGGCCTTGGTTTGCTGTGTTGCCTTATTCTTTAGAATTAAAAAGAAAAATTCTCTGAAATAATTTTAAACTTTTAAAAAGTTGCAAAAATGGTAAAGAATACTCAGCCACTTGATCACATTCACCAATTTGGAACATCTTGCTCTATTTATTACTCCCTCTGTCCAAGTGTCTTAGTTACTCTTCTCTCGTTCCTAGGACAAAAACCCAACACTCGACATGAGGTAAGGAAAGGTTTATTTAGCTCAGTTAGTGGAGGTTTCAGCCCACATTCAGCTGGCTCCAAGGCAGAGAGGCACATGGCAGAGGGCAGCCTTTCATGGTGGCAGCAAAGAGCAAGAGAGCAAAGGGAGGAATAGCAGCAGCTCAAGCAGCTAAATTCTCTTCCTTCCTTACATTGAAATGCAAATCACGTGCTGGGGGAGGTACAGCACCCACAC
>PVKN010024881.1:0-14313 GCA_004027915.1 Capromys pilorides | reverse complement strand
CCTTGGCAGCTCCTCCTTTATATTTTTATTTTTTTTTTTTATTTTTTTTTTAATTTTTTATTTATTTATTTGTTTGCTTGTTGTGTTTGTTTGTTTCTTTATTTATTTATTTATTTTGTGGCTGGCTCAGCCTGCCCTGGTGGTGGGGCTGGCACAGCATGTGGTGCCGGGGATCGAACTGCAGTCCCTGCAGTTGCCTGAGCTTTCCTAAGCAGGCGCTTTAGACCACTGAACCATCTCGCCGGCCCTATATACTTTTATTTTTTGTTCCTCTTTATCAATATGGTTTATGCAGTTGCCTTTTTTTTTTTTTCTTTTTTGGTAGAATTGTCTTTTTAGGAGAGTTTTTTTGTGTTTTTTTTTTTGTGGGACCAGGGTTCAAACTCATGACCTTGCACTTGCCAGGCAGGTACTTCTGCCACAAAGCTGTCTCCCCAGCCCCTAGGAGAGGTTTTTGTTTTCGGTGCCGAGGACCAAACCCAGGGCTTGCAGCTTGCTGGGCAAGTAAGTACTCTACTGCTGAGCCAAAGCCTCAGCCCCTCAATATGTTTTTTTTTCTTCAGTCTTTCTAAGGTTGGCAGGAGGATTTCATTGCAGAGAACAGAGAAAAGGATGTTTGCGGTGGGCATGCTGGCACACACAGCAAATCTCAACACTCGGGAAGCTGAAGCAGGAGGATTGGCAGGAATTCGAGGCCAGCCTAGGTTACATAGTGAGTTAATAGAAAGAAAGACAGAAAGTAAGTGGGGGGGGGGGGGGGGAGGGAGCTGGGGAGATAGCTCCTGGCAACTGCAAGGTCATGAGTTTGAATCCCGGTCCCACCAAAGAAAAGAAAGCTGGGGGGCCAGGGGCCGGGCGCGGTAGCGCACACCTATAATCCTAGCACTTGGGAGGCTGAGGCAGGAGGATCAGTGCAAGTTCAAGACCATCCTGGGCTACCAAAGTGAGCTCAAGGGGGCCAGGGAGATAACTCCGTGGCACAAGTGCCTGCCTGGCTAGTACAAGGTCGTGAGTTTGAACCCCGGTCCCCCCAAAAACAAACAAACAGAAAAAAAAAAAACAAACAAAGTGAGTTCAAGGCCAGCCTGAACTGCACAGCGAGACCCTGTCTCAAAAAGAAAGATCTTTGTGTTGAATGTCCCATATTCCTGTTGTGCATACTGCCCTACCAAACTTTGAGCCACAGTATCCCCAAGTTTCCTGTTTTCCCTCTGATTGGGGATGGAACCCTTGCCCTTTTATTATTAGTATTAGTTTTATTTATTTTGGTCTTTTTTGAGACAGGGTCTCGCTATGCTGTTCAGGCTGGCCTTGAGCTCACTTTTGTAGCCCAGGCTGGTCTCAAACTCACACCGATCCTCCTGCATCAGCCTCCCAAGTGCTGGGATAACAGGTGTTCAAATAATAGATGTTCACCACCATCCCTGGCTTTTAATGTTTTGAGACAGGGTTTTGCTAAGTTGCCCAGGCTAAGCTGCAACTTGCAACCCTCCTGCCTCAGCCTCCCTCTGTGTAGTACTGGGATGGCAGGCGTGCGCCTGGCTCTTTTACTCTTCTTACAGCGCTGAGGTTATGCCTCTTAGGTAAGTGATCCATCCCTCAGGTCCCACTGTGTGGCTCAGGCTGGACTTAAGTGTTGGCAATCCTCCTGTCTCAGCCTCCTAAATTTTGGGCTCCTAGGTGTGTGCCACTGTACCCAGCCTTCTTTTTTTAAGGGAAAAACAAAGAAATGAACTGTTGGTGAATATGTGGAGACGTTAGCATGCTCTCTCACTCTCACACTCACCCTGGGAGGCGTGTGACCTAGAGAAGCCTCTTCAGGGAGCTGATTCCTCAGAACCTTGGGCACAGAATCACCATATAGCCCAGCAGTCCACTCACAGGTAGGAAGAAGCGAAGGCAGGTGCTGAGCCACAGGAAGCCAGGAAATTGATCCAGTGTGTGTAGGTGGGACTGGGCCCCCTGGCCTGAAGCCAACCCGCTGCCTCAGTGCTTAGAAAAACATCCGGCTCCTTCAAGCCAGCTATTAGTCGCTAAGCAACCTTGTGTCATGTGGTGCAGACTTTGCAAAAGTATAAATAAAGGAACGTTTTGTGTGAGTTGAGTTAGTCTTGCTCATCAGGCAGACTGACCACCACCTATCCCCGGTGTTCATCTTCCTACTGCCTACTGCCTAGTCTCCCCAGGGTTGAACCGTTCGCAGTAAGACCAATGGATCCCTACAAGCAGGGACACCGTGTGGACAGCAGTGAGATCCACCACAGCTGAAAGGTGGGAGGAACTGCAGCGCGCCCCTCGGGCCGCAGGGATGTGCCATGCATACCTCCGTCACAAAGCCAGGGAAAGAACTGAAACTGCAACCTGCTTGCATCTGACAGAATGGCTGGCATCAAGAACACAAAACAATGGGGCTGGGGAGATAGCTCCGTCGCACAAGTGCCTGCCTGGCAAGTGCAAGGTTGTGAGTTTGAACCCCGGTTCCACAAAAAAAAAAAAACCTGCCGGGTGTGGGGGCGCACACCTGTAATCCCAGCACTTGGGAGGCTGAGGCAGGAGGATCGGTGTGAGTTTGAGACCAGCCTGGGCTACCGAATGAGCTCAAGGCCAGCCTGGCTGCATAGCAAGACCTAATTCCAGTGTTCTGAGAGGCCAAGGCAAGAGGACACCAAGTCCAAGCAGTCTAGGCAGTTTAGTGACTTTCCAAGACCCTCTCTCCAAATAAAAACTTTAAAAAGGAAGCCGGTGTGGTGGCGCACGCCTATGATCCCAGAACTCGGGAGGCTGACGCAGGAAGATTATGGAGAGTTGGAGGGGGCTGTAAAGTGAGCACAAGGCCAGCCCGAGTGGTACAGAGACTGTCTCAAAACAAAACAAAACAAATCAGAACCCTAAAAAGGGCTGGGGTGCAGCTTAGTGGTGAGTCCTTACCAAGCATGCATGAGGCTCTGGCTTCCATTTTCAGTGTTTTAAAACAGCTCTAAGGGGGGCCAGGGAGGTAGCTCAGTGGAATAAGCGCTTGCCTGGCAAATGCAAGGTCCTGAGTTCAATCCGTGGTACTGCCAAAAATAAAAAATAAAACGGCTCTGGGTCCAGCTGTGCCAGGAGCAGCTGAGAGGAGCTGGCGTCCGGCTGCACTCGGGCCTCACCTGCGGGCAGCCAGGCCCAAGCCAAGGAGGGCAGCCCCTGCGCCTGCGCTGCACCCCCTCAATGCCCGACTGCCACCCACACACTGGGCGCAGAGGTGGAGAGAAGGACTCGCCAAGGGAAGGCCCGGCCCGGCTTTGCTGGTCTCTGCCCAGGGAAAAAGGAGTTTGCTTGCGTATTTCAGTTTTTCTCTAATTAGCTAAATGTCAACACCATGCTTTGACCCATAGGCCCAGGGACTCTGCTAAAGGAGGTCTGGGACCTGCCTAAGCCCTATGGTCCAGGCCCTCACCCCTCCCCTTTTTTTTTGGAGAGACCAGGGTTAGAACGCACAACCTTGCACTTGCCAGGCAGGCACTTGTGCCATGGAGCTATCTCCCCTGGCTCCTCACCCTTTCTTCCCCCCTCTTTTTTTTTTTTTTTTTTGGTGGAACTGGGGATTGAACTCAGGCCCTTGCACTTGCCAGGCAAGTGGTTATTCTACTGAGTTATCTCCTCAGCCTGCCTGCCTTTTTTTTTTTTCTCAAGACTGGGGTTCAAACTCATGACCTTGCACTTGCCAGGCAGGCACGTGGGACAGAGCTATCTCCCCGGCCCCTTTCCTTCTTTCTCAGATAAGAGTCTCTCTATGTAATCCAACCTAGTCTTGAGTTCACTAGCCCATGCTGGCCTGAATATCCTGGGAATCTTCCTGCCTCAGCCTCCCAAGTGCTGGAACCACAGGCTTGGACAAGTGCCTGATTTAAAGACACTTAGAAAAACAGGGCCTGGGGCCAGTGGTCTAAAGCACCTGCTTAGGCAAGCATAGGCAAGTTTAGGGACCGTGGTTCAATCCCCCAAGCACGACATGCTGCGCCATAAGAATTTATTTTTTATTTTTATTTTTTTTGCGGGACCAGGGTTCAGACTCATGACCTTGCACTTGCCAGGCAGGCACTTGTGCCACAGAGCTATCTCCCCAGTTCCACGCCATAAGAATTTAAAAAGAAACAGGGCCCAGGGGCTGGAGATGTGGCTCAGCAGCACAGTGCTGGCCTGGCAAGCTTGATACTTTGAGTTCTATTCCCAGTACCAACAAAAGACACACACACACACACACACACACACACAAAGGCCCAAGAGAAGTTGCATGGCCACAGGGCTTACTTAATCTCAAAAGGCTTCAAAGGATGACCTATAGCGGAGGTGGAGTGGTGTGAGCCTGTCATCGCAGCACTCAGGAGACTGAGGCAGGAAGATTTAAGTTAGAGGTATGGGCCACATAATGAGACCATGTCTTAAAAAAAAAAAAAAAATCTAAATAATTAAATAGACAAGGGGAGATAGCTCAGCAGTCTAAGCACCTAAGCAGTCTCAGCTGGCAAGTTCAAGGACCCAGGTTCAATCCCTGGTACCTCATGCCGTGCTGGCCTGTGCCAAGCTGACCACCAAAAGTGGTCATGGTGGCACACACCTATAATCCCAGCACTGGAGAGGCTAAGACAGGAGGACCAATACGAGTTGCAACTGAGTAGCAGAGACCCTGTACCAAATTAATTAATTAATTTTAAAAAAGCATGCAGGAGACAGCATGCCTACATTCAGGAGGCTGAGGCAGGAGGAATCAAAAGTTCCAGCCCAGCCTGGGTAACAGCACCTCAGCAACTCAGCAAGACTCTGCTTCAAAATGAAAAATAAAAAGGGCTGGGGACAGAGCTCAGTATCGCAGGCCCTAGGTTCCATCTCCAGTTACTGCCCCTGAAGTTTTGATGACAGAATCCCAGACAGAGGGTGAGGGGATGGTACAGGAGGGACAGGAAACACTTTCTCCTTGGCTAGTGGCCTTGCTCTGTACTGCAGCAGGGGCAGGGTCACGCCTGGGGGGTGGGGACACCCGGCAGTGCCCTCTTGCCTTCCCCTCCCCCACGCCGCTGGCCACCCTGATTGGCCCCCAGCTGCCTCAGCCACCTGCCCCTGTCTGTTCCGGCTGCTCTCCCATGCCCCATCCTGTCTGCAGGGCTGCGCAGAGGCCGTGGGGTAAGAGGGCCGGGGGAGGCCTGGGTGGAGTGCCGGACCCCGGCACCTGGGGAGGGCATCTCAGAAGTCCATGGGGGTTCCCCAGCTCCAGGAGCACCCACCTCCCCACACACCTGGGGCCATGGTCCGGCCTCCCATGTGGGCCTAGCCCCTCCCCCAGTGCCCTGTCAAGAGTCCCAGAGAAGGGACAGCCTTGCTGCCAACATTGACTGGCAGCCAGAGGCCCAGGGGACCCCCAAAGCCAAGGCTGTGGGTCTCGCTCCAGGTCTCCAAGGAGTCCAGCTCCAGCCTCAGTTCTCTTTCTGCCACATACAAGCAAAGCAGCAAGAGAGGCCGGGACCCGGTGCGAGGATCAGCGGGGGCCTAGGACCTCTTCTCCTGTCCCCAACTGTCACCCAGACCAAGCTGTTTCTCGATGCTGGGACTCTGACCTGCTAGGCTCCTGGGGTGTAGCTTTGTATTGTTTTGGTCCCCACCACCCCCACCCAGACCTGGGGGTTCAACCCAAGGCTTTCACATCAAGTCACCCCACCTCCAGCCCTTTTTTATTTGGAAACAGGTCTCTTTCTTTTGTACCCGGAATCAAATCAAACTCAGGACCTTGCTCTTGCCAGGCAGGCGCTTGTGCCACTGAGCTGTATTCCCGGCTCAAGACAGGACTTGCTAAATGCTGAAATTGCCCATTCTGACCTCAAACTTTCCATCTTCGTGCCTTGCCCCCTCTCCATGTGCTGGGGTGACAGACGGGGGAGGGGGGTGTTGGGCAGGACACTGAGGGTCAGGATGATGGTCTGGGTAGAGGAGACCCTAGGAGAGGCATGGCCTGAGAGGGAGTCTGCCCAGGCCTGCTGGCCTTGGACACCAGATAAAAATAGTCCCTGGTCTCAGAGAACGTGAGCTGAACTGGGCTTGCGTTCTGGTTTGGGCTGTGCCTTTGACTCATTGCTGTGTGCCTTTGGGTGGGGTCCAGTCCCTCTCTGACCTTCTATAGCCCTGGCTGCCACACTCAGGAGTGCAGGGGTGGGGCCCCAGAGGTGAGCCCATGCCATGGGGCCTGTATAGGGCAGGTGTGGAGTGTCGGCAGTAGTGCCCAGGGGCATGCCTCATAGGAGCCTCACACTGCAGTGGGAGTGGTGGCACCTGCCTTTCATGCCAGTATTCTGAGAGGTTGAGGCAGGAGGATCCAGCCAAGGCAGTTTAGCAAGAAGACCCTGTCTCTAAATAAAAATCAAAAGGCCCAGGGACATAGTGCAGTGTAAAGCTCCCGGGTTCCAGCTTCAGTGTCAAAGTCACGTACGAATTTGTCTGAGAAGCTGCTCCAGAGAAAGAGGAACACAGGGCTGGGAGGAGGCCGGGGGCTGGCGACTTCCTGCCCACAGTGCCCCCAGGCCACATGTGGCCCAAGCAGGCTCAGGGTGGGCAACACTGTCTCCTGTCCTCTTCCAGCCCCACTGCAGAGGGAGGACCCCTGCTCCTGTCTCCATGGCAACCAGGGCCTTGGAGGAGCTGGACCAGGGCCTGGGCAGCTGCCTCGCTGGCGAGGACCTCTCTGCGCTGGAGAAGCCCTGCCCAGGGCAGTTGAAGGAGAACAAGGCCCAAGGTACCCTGCTGCCCCTCCAGGCTGCACTGGTTTCCACCATGCCCCCCACTTTCTGCCTCAGGGTCTGCCTCAGAACACAGGTACCTGACACAGATGGGGTTTGAGTTCCAGCAGCCGGCTAGTTGGGCCAAACCCTCTCTGAGCCAGCCTGCTCTGTCGCCTGAAATGTGGCCCTTCTCTGCTCTGGCCCAGCATAGTGAGGACGGCGTGGGGTGGGATAAACTTGGAGGTGTCCCCACAGCCTTGACTGTCTCTGTTTCCACCAACAGTGACACCCAGGCTGGCTGAGACTAGCAGCTGGCCCCAGGTAAGTAACTGGTGACCTCCGAGCTGGAGATATGCTGGCCAAGGAGGGGACTTTGTCTCTTAGAAGACAAAAAGAAACTCCACCCTGGGCTGGTGGGCTGCCCCATGCCTGTCATCTTATCCTGTAGGCTGAGGCAGGAAGATCTCAAGTTCAAGTCTATATGACTCTACAAGACCCTGACTTGAAATAAAAAAACTAAAACGCGGTCGGGGTTGTAGCTCAGAGCATAGGCCCTGGGTTCCATCCCCAGTACCATTTAAAAAAAAAAAAAACAGACGAAGAGAGAAGAAAGTTCACTCTGACCGTCTGCTCTCACCCACAGGGCTCTGAGGAGCCCCAGGCAGCCGGTGGTGTGGACGCCAGGCCCAAAAAGATGGAGAAGGAGCCTGTGACCAGGCCGACCCTAAGTTCGGGAAAGGAGAAGCTCAAATCCGGAGCGAGTGGGTTTGCCGCAGGCTTGGGAGAAGTGGGCGTGGCAGGGGGGGCGCAGGCCAGGCTGAGTCCTCGGTGGCGGTGCTGAGGGACAGCAGGGACGAGGGCCCCTGCGAAGCCGCGTGGCTCTGGCTCACCAGCCGCTACAGGGTCCCCCCGCCGCGCCTGACCTCGTACCTGTCCCCCGCAGCTCCCCGGAGCGCTCCGGCCCGCAAGAAGGCGCAGGCCGCGCCCCCCGCTCAGCCGCCCCCGCCGCCCCCACCCCTGAGCGAGGAGCTGCCCTGGGGAGACGTGACGCTCAACAAGTGCCTGGTCCTGGCCTCGCTGGTGGCGCTGCTGGGCTCCGCCTTCCAGCTGTGCCGCGGTGAGCCCGGGGCTCCCCACCCCGGACGCGGGGCGGGGCGGGGTCCTCCGAGCGCCCGCGCCGGAAAGGGGCGGTGCAAGGCGAGGGCGGCTCCTGGGCTCCTGGGTTTGTGGTGATCTTCTCTTCTTTTTGTTTCCTCGCAGCACTGGGGATGGAATCTTGGCTCTTTGTACTGAGCTCTATGCCAAGGCCTTTAATGTAATTTTTTTTTTTTTTAAAGTTTGAAAAATGAATTTTGAGACAGGATCCTGTTAATTTGCCCTATTTTCCGGACTGGGTTCGAATTTGCAGGCCTCCTGCCACAGCCTCCTACAGATCTGGGATGACAGAGCTGTCACCACCACGCCCGGCTTAAAGAATGAATTTTGGGCTGTAGCTCCTAGGCCAGGCCTGTGACCCCTGTCCCTCGCTTGAGCCTCGCGCCACTCCCTGACCTCTGTGAATCTTGCCAGGGGTCTTCATATCCCACTTCCTGAAACAGTGATGACTCCGCCCCCTGGTCATCCCTGAGCTCTCCCAGGCGGATGCGCTTTGATGTCTCCCTGAGCAGGTGGGGCACGGAGCCCTTCCTCTTCCTGCTGGCCCTTGTTCGTCCCGCTGCCCCGCACGACCTAGGGATAGCTTCCTAGTACCTTGTACGCGCTTTAGGGGAGGGTCCTAATGTCACCTTCCGAGATCTGAGACACCCGCACCCGGCCTGCTGCTGTCAGGAAGCGGCCTGCAAACCTCGGGAAAAGAAATGATCACTCAAAAAAAAAAAAAAACAAAAACTCTCTTTTTTTTTGCGGGATGGGGTTTAAACTCACGACCTTGCACATGCCAGGTAGGCACTTGTGCCACAGAACTATCTCCCCAGCCCCAAAAACCACTCCTTTAAAAAAAAAAAAAAAAAAAAAAAAACCTTAGTGGCTGGGCATGGTGGCACATGCCTGTAATCCCAGCACTTGGGAGGCTGAGGCAGGAGGATCAGTAGGAGTTTGAGACCAGCCTGGGCTACAAAAGTGAGCTCAAGCCCAGCCTGAACTGCATACTGAGACTCTGTCTCAAAAAGACAAAATAAAATAAAAGCTGTATTTATTTAGTACATGGTCTCACTATGCATTTCAACTCGTAGTGATCCTCCTGTCTCAGCCTCCCCAGTGCTTGGGTTTTAGGCCTAGGCCACCATGTCAGGTTTTGGTGACCAGCTTGGCTGCCGGTATGGAAAGGGGTACCAAGGATAGAACCTGGGTCCTTAAGCTTGCCAGGTAGGCACCTAGACCACAGAGCTATCTCGCCGGCCCTGATCATTCCTTCTAATAGGGGAGGAGGTCGAAACAGGCGTGGTGGCAATTCTTGCACTGGAGAGGCTGAGACCGGAGGATCTCTTTGAGTTCCAGGGCAGCCTGGTCTACATAGTTTAAGGTCAGCCTAAAATACACACTGAAACCCTGTCTCGATACAAGCAAATACATACAAATAAGCAAATAATAAATAAAAGGGGAGATTGTGAGGCAAGGTGCAGCCCACACTCTGGAGTGCCAGCTGTCAGAAGCAGCCAGGGCAGCCTCTTGATACCCAGGGGACTCCCGAGGTCCAGATACAGGTGCTGGGAGAAGCGGGGATGGATATTGTGGTTGGTATGGCAACCCAGACTGATCCGCCTTCATGCTATTCCAGATGCTGTGGCTGGGGAGGAAGCCGCCCCTGCTCCCTGGGTCCCACCCATCTCACCCCCAAAAGACGGAGTGTCGCCCATGGTAAGCGCTTCCTTCTAGTGATTGGGGTGTGGGGGTGGGTGGTGATGCTCCTCCTGGGGGGTGGCTGGGTCGATGAGAGAGGCAGGCCACACCATGCGTGTTGCAGCCTAAACCCGCGGCCTGGACGCCCCCATCGAGACCACCCATGCCCCAGGTGGGGCCACCTGCACCTCAGGTGGTGGTAGGGGACAAGCCCGAGGTTCTGAGGAGCCCGGAGGCTGCAGAAAAGGTGCAGAGAGATCCTGCAGAGCCCCCCGGAGAGGCTTCTGGGGAAGAGCACGCGGCCCTTGCCGAACAAAGACCCAAGGAGAAGTCCAGAAAGGAGAAGCCGCACAGGGAGAGGCCACGGAAAGCAGAGAAACCACGGAAAGAGAAACCGCACAAAGAGGAAAGGCCTCGGAAGGACAGGCCAGCGAGGGAGGAGAGGCCTCGGGCTGCCAGGGAGCTCCGGGAAGCTCTGCCCAGACGCTGGGAGACACGTGAAGGTGGCCACCGACTGTGGACACGGAACTCCAGGGACCCGGAGCACCGGAAAGGGCAGGCCCGGGCCTCCCCACGGCGCCCCGAAGAGGACAGGCCCTCCGGGAGACAGAAGCACCGTCAGGGCAAAGTACGGGACTGAGCGGGGTGCTCTGCATGAATCCCGGACCCCAGCTCCAGCAAAATAAAGTGAGTGCTGTCTCTGGTTGCCTTGTGCCTCGACCCCAAGGCCTGAAGGATGGGGTGGAGTTGGGGGGGGGGCGGGGCAGGGAGCGCCCATGGGAGTGAGGCAGGTCTTGCACGCATGAAGAGAAGGCATCCACACAGCTCACCCGGAGAGGTGCTTCCGGCCTTTATTGGTACAATGCCTGGGTCTGAATAAATACTGGAAGGGCTCCTCAGGGTGGGGAGGGTCACCGGCACCCACACTCGGTGGCCACCATGTTGGGCACCTGGTGCGCACTGATACGTTCCCCAGACAGGCTGATGAGGAGCTTGCCAGTGTAGGCCGTGGGCACGCAGCAGGGCGCGCGCGCCAGGACGGCCCCGCGGGCCTGCATCTTCAGTAGCAGCACCACGTGGTTGCCGTAGTGCGGGTTGCGGTCCGACTGCGGCCAGCCGCACATGCCCTGGCAGTTGTTGGCCTGGTAGGTCTCGGGGATGAGCACGGAGTGCTCCGCGCGCAGGTCCACGCTGAGCTCACTCAGCGCGCACGGCCCCTCCGCGGAGGCACTGCGCTGGGCCCGAGCCGTCCCGTGCCTGTCTCGCCCACGCCACTCCCTGCGCAGGCTCTGCAGCGCCTTGAGAAGCAACAGGGAGCGAAGTGGGTCCCCCGGCGGGCTGCTAGGGTCTTGAGGGTCACCTGGGCACAGAGCTAGCAGACGTGCAAGCAGCTGGGGCACAGCAGGCGGCAGCTCCCGGAGGCCACGCAGCTCAGCGGCTGCGGCCTGCAGCTCGACAGCCACGCGGTGCGCCAAGCCTGTGGTCCAGGGTGCAGATGTGGGGTCCTGCAGTGGCATCCCGTGCCCTGCACTGGCCGCGGCTGGTGGCGTCAGTAGCAGGAAAGGCTCATCAACCTCTAGTAGACCTTCCAGCGCCGCGGGGTCAGACAAATTGACCAGGCCCTGCGGGAAACTAGCCAGCGCGCCCGGGTCCAGGGCCAGGCGTGTTGGAGAAGCTGGAGCCGGGGGGCCCCGCAGCACAAGCACCAGGCGCATGAGCGTCTCCAGGAAGGGGTCTCTGCTGGGCGGCAGTGCCTCAGGCTCTAGGGAAGGCCTGGAACCCATAGTGGAAGCCAGGGGTCATGAGGACTTAGGGTTGTCCTGCCTTTACCCACCCCCCTGCCCACTGCTCTGGGCCTGTGCACACCTGGGCAGTGGGAAGGGCACCACGTCCAGCTGGCCTTGCATGTGCAGTGGTGCAGGTTTGGATGGCGGCAGAAGGAGGAGGGCAGGGGACATCCGTGTGAAGCAGCGGGAGTCGGGCCCAAACAGCAGGGTCTGCAGCTGGTTGGTGCTCAAGGTGGCACCTGCACTGGGAAAGGGGGGCCCGCTGGCTCAGGGTCTGGGGGCCCAGGGTAGCTGCCTGCTTCACGGTTTCTCCTCCCCTGTCCCCAGCCTACCGTCTCGAGGCTGCAAGGTCAGGGTAAGCCCTGCACTGAGCCAGGCCCTCTCCGGGTGGTCAACAACCAGTACCAGATATCGGGTGTCCGGGGTACGGCAGAGGCTCTGCAGAGATGGAGGTCCAGCCCAGCCTGGTGGGAACACTGCCCACCCAGCCAGGCATAGTTCCCATGTGACCCTCAGAGCCCGTCCCATGCAACCCCAAGGCGCGTGTAGCTGTTTCCAGGTACCTGGGCAGCTGCTAGCCCATCCCCAGTGACAGTGACTTCAGGGCCAGGCCCAGGGTACAGCACCAGCACTGCCTGCTCCGGGGGGCTGGCTGCTCTGGGTGGGGGCTCCTGGAACCTCAGCGAGGGTGTCGGATTCCACGTCACTGCAGCCAGGAGAGGGGGGAGTCTGCTGACCACTGAGGCTGGGTTGCCCCCAGAGAGCCCCTTCCCAGCTAGACAGAGAACCTGGACAGGCCTGAGGGCTCCAAGGGGACTCTGCCCTGCTCGCAGAAGTCCTCCCTGTTGCCTTCCACGGGGTGGGCAGGGAACACGCCCAAAGGATGCTGGAGCTTGTGGGTCCAGCTTTGACCTCGGGAACCCTCTTCCCTGCTGTTTCCCCCTGGGTGGGGAGAGGGCCTTCTGGGAACCCTCACCTTGATCCCCAACTTCCAGGTAGGACGGAGACAGAAAGCATTGCACCCGATCTTAGCAGGGGAGTCTGCCACCCTTGAACTCCAGGGGTACTGCGCCCCCCCAGGACCCCCATGTACCTTCCAACAGGCGCAGAAGCAGTAGCTGGTGCCTCCCAGGCTCCTGCAGCCAGGCCCCCAGGCGCTGTAGAGCAGCCAGAGCTGCCTGTGTGTGGCCAGGGCTGCAGATGCCAAAGGTGGCCAGGTCTCGGGGTCCCCAGTGGGTGTCTTGTACAGCCTCCAGGAAGGCCTGCTCGTAGCTACTCAGGCCCCCCACTACCTGCAGGGGGGCCCCACTCCTATTGCTGGGACTGCTCAATGTCACCAGGCACAAGGGGCTTCTGAGGCTGCCTGGTGGCCAGACCCAATCTTCAGTAAAGATGAGGCCCCTGGTGCCAGCTGCTGGCTCATCTCCAGGTGTCTCGGCTCCCAACACAGCCCTAAGCACCAGCAGTGTCAGAAGCGGCTGGGTGAGAGGTGGCCCCTGCATGATGGATGCGCAGGGGGCTCGGGGTCCTGGCTCCGGCTTATATGGCCAGATTGGAATGTTTGGGGGAAGGAGGCCCTTATCAACTCTGGAGGTGTCCTTGGAGACAAGGACCAGTGCCCCACCAGGGGCCTGGGCAGGTGGGAGGTGGCCTTCTCAAAAGGCTTTGTTTCAGCTGGGCCACATATCTTTGCTTTCACTAGATACAGCTCGGCCTGACTGCACTGGTCACAAAGCTGTCCTTGAGGGGCTGTCCCCTGGGGTGGTAAACAGCACTGGAACAGTGCAATGCTTGCAAAGCCCTGGAGGGCAGCAGCACAGGCCCTAGCCCTGCAAAGGACCAATGGTCCTGGGGAACAGTAGCAGGCCTCAAATTGCTGGAATCCCCCAGAATCCTTACCCACTTTTTTTGGACACAGGGTCTTGTTCTGTAATTCAGGCAGACCTTAGACTATATAACTGTGACATGGGGGTTCTGGTGATCATCCTGCCTCAGCCTTCCAAGTGGAATTAAAAGCCTGTATCACATCTAACGCCTTTACCCAGTTGTGGGGCCCCAACTAAAGTACCACAGCTGGACAGCGCAGGAGTAAGGACCTCATCATTCCCTCCGTCCCCTCCTGCTCAGTAGGCAGGTGTGTGCAGCCAGCCCCACCCAGCCCCAGTGTGGTGTGTGCAGAGCCCCGGTGCCTGCACATCACAGGGTTCTGCCGCTGGGTGAACCCCCACCCTACAGCCACCACAACAATCCACAAGACACGGGGAAGGCTGTTTAATGGGCTCTGGGGCCAGTACAAAAGCTGAGGTCTTCTCTCTGGGAAAATACAGTAAGACACAGCCAGACACAGAACAGAGAGGGGGCAGCTCCTCAGTTGGTTGGGGGAGGGGGAGGAATGTTCCCAGGGCCCTCGGAGGGGAGTGGAGGCCTCAGCATTGGAGGCATAGGAGTGGGAGGGTGTACCCCGGGATTGGCGGGATGAACTCCAGGAGGCTGGGGGTGCACTCCAGGAGCTGCAGGATGAACCCCAGGAGGTTGGGGGTGGACCCCGGGAGCCTGTGGGTGAATCCCAGGGGCTGGGGGGTGCACCCCAGGGGCCTGGGGGTGCACCACAGGAGCAGGTGGGTGCACTCCTGGGGCCTGTGGATGGACCCCAGCTGATGGGGGAGGATGTACCCCTGGAGCCGGTGGGTGAACCCCAGGGGCCTGTGGATGGACCCCAGGGGCTGGAGGGTGAACTCCTGGGGCTGGGGGATGGACCCCAGATGTGGGGGGATGAACCACTGGTGCTGGAGGGTGGACCCCTGGAGCTGGAGGGTGGACCCCAGATGTGGGAGGGTGGACCACTGGTGCTGGGGGATGGACCCCAGGAGCAGGCAGCTGAGGAGGCCCAGGGGGGCCAGAAGGTGCAGGCCCAGTGGGGGGCATGGGGGGCAGCGGCAGGC
>PVKN010024880.1:0-14303 GCA_004027915.1 Capromys pilorides | reverse complement strand
TATTCAAAAGTTTAACCTTAATTTTAAATCAGTAATATATTAAAGTATACAGTGGAAAGTTTTTGTCTCCCATCCAGTGCCAAAGAAGTATTTTCAGTGGATTTGTCCTTTATGCAAATATAAGCAAATTGAAATATATATTCTACTATCTCATTTTTTACACAAATAATAGCATAGTAAAAACTCTGTGAACCATAGGTCATGTTGATATAAAAGAGTATGTTTGTTTGGCGAACAGCATGGCAATTTAGTACAAGCATTACTGTTTTGTTGTTGTTGTTGTTGTTTTAAGAATTACTGTTTTTAAGAACAGAAACCCAGCTAGGCGTGGTGGCGCACACCTATAATCCCAGCATTTAGGAGGCTGAGGTAGAATTTTTGCAAATTCGAGACCAGCCTGGGCTACAAAGTGAGCTCAAAGCCAACCTGAACTGCGTAGCAAGACCCTGTGTCAAAAGGACAAAAAAAAGAAAAGAAAGAACGTAACTCTTTTGTGGCTCTGACTTTTGACTGTCTTGTCCTTTCTACTTCAGGTGGAACAAAACTGGGCTACATTACAGGGAGGTGAGATGACCATCCAGACAACGCAGGCATCAGAGGCCACTCAAGCAGTGGCATCGTTGGCAGAGGCCGCAGTGGCAGCGTCTCAGGAGATGCAACAGGGAGCCACCGTCACCATGGCGCTCAACAGGTGGAGGCAGGGGCAGGACAGATGAGGGTCTTGGGGCTGACTTGTGGAGAGATGCTGCTCCTTGGCTTATCCAATGGCAGTGGGAACTATTGCTCTCCACCTGTACATACTGTAGGTTGGTTTTGAGGAAGCCCTTATGAAGAAAAATATTTTTTTCTGCAGGAATGTTTAGGGAGGGAGCTACAGAATGGGTATTCTATAAAGGGAGTAGTTTCCAAAACATAATTGCATTGTTTTTTCCTAGATTCTTTCTACTGCTTGTTGCTAGGAAGGATTATCCATATAACATTCGCCTTCCTCCTGACATGATTTTATTTTCAAACAGCCCAAGCATTTTAATTATGGTTGAGGTTTGACCCTGGAGCCAGACTTCCTGAGCTTGAAGCCCAGCCCTGTCACTTTCTAACTGGTTGACCTTGGGCAGTTTATTTGAAGTTTCAATACCCACTCTTATTGTCTGTGAAAAGTCATGATAATTTTACCTGCTTTGCTGAGCTGATAGGAGAACTGAAAAGGTTACTGCATGTGTGAAGCCTTGACCAGTGCTTGGTATGCAGTAAGAGCTGCTGCGATTAGCATGACAGCTATTAGCCACTGAACTCTGTGACACAGAGGCACCCTACCAGGTAAGCTTGGGAGAGGCTTCAGCGCATAATTGCTGCTCTTGGAGAAATCGTGCTCTTAGTGAGTAGACTGATTTTAGTAATACACTTATCAAACAATTTGAGTGTACATTTCCCTACTGAATCATATAGTACAGACTGTGAACATTATAGAAGTTTAGAGAGGGAAATCACCTCCCCCTGAATATAAAAACTAACCAGTTTAGATTGTTTGGGACAGATGAAAAGAAGACAACTCCAAGCTCACATAAATTCTCTTTGAATGCTAGCTCCACCACTTGCCTTTTGCTCTTAGGAAGCTTAACTCTTGAGCCTTGTTTCCTTCTTGTTGTAAAACTAATATTCATCACACAAAGATTCAGTGAAATGGTTACTATAATGTCCTCATTAGGGTGTCCAGATCTTGTTTAGCACTAGGAATTATAGCTATTGTCATTTAAATTATATTTCACAATCTGTCTATTCACAATTGATTATGTTGAAAAGTGATTATGAGACTAGCTAGAAAGAGGCAGACCAGGTGTGCCTTACTAAAGGCTTAGGAACTAATGTAAGAATGGAGATAAAGTGGCTGATTTAAGGGGCTGGGAAGATAGCTCTGTGGCACAAGTGCCTGGCTGGCAAGTGCAAGGTTGTGAGTTCAAGCCGCAGTTCCACACACACACAAAAAAAGGGACTGATTTTTCAGGCTATAATAAAATTTGGTGGCTGATCCTCAACTGAAGACTGAAATACACACAAACATTCTTGGCCTCTGAGTTCCTGAGTAACCTGGAATTGAAACTCTTCTCATCCTGTCGAACCCATCACTTTTTGGCAACTTGAAAGCCTTACTCAGTGTATTACTGCACATTGGCTCAGTCTTATTCCCTTCTTTGAGAAGAAACATCTAAATAAACTTACTGAATGCATAGTTCAAGTGAGAACCTCCCTCCCTTTAGTCTGTTGACTTCTGTGACTGTGACTTTAGGCCTAACAGGCCATCATTAAAAATCAGCAAAACTTGGGCCTTCCAGTCAACACATTGGATGTTCCAGGAGTCCCTGGGAGCCCTGTACATAGTGGAAAATCTGAGGCCCATTCTGATTGCCTTTGCTGTGAGGACCAGGCCTATTTCCCAAGCAGCAAGGGTAATAGTATTCCCTGAGGGCTTGTTAGCAAACTTATATGCAGCTGAGGTGGCCACAGTGTTTACACCAAAGGAAGGAGAATGTGTTTTATTGTGGATGAAGGAAAGGCAAAGAGATGTTGAAATCTGTTTGCAATCGAATAGTCCGACGTCCCAATGCGTCTTGGGGGAGTGGTGTGTTACTGCTTCTACCCATGTTGAAGAAGCCAAACCTAACAGCTAAGACTGGACTATAGCAAGCTATCATCCATAGTAATGTCTCAATCAGGTGGGCTGCACTCAAGGCAAACCTTTGATAATGGCTTCTGTGTGTATGAGTTGTAGTAAAGCCTTTTAGCCCCTGCCCTCACAGCCTGGCCATAGAGTTCCTTGTTGGAAGTCAACTTAGTAAAATTACAAAGAAATCTAGTCTTTGTTCCTATGGTAACAAAGCTTTTTAACAGCTACCTGCCAGCCTTCTCTGTTTCAGGTGCAGCTGGAACAAGTGTCGCTCTGTAATGACCACCTGCACCTCTGCTGCACAGTAAACAGCAGATGTGGCCACAGGATGAGAAGGGCAAGACCAGCTCTATATGACAACAGGTGGAGGCTAAAAAGGCAGAGGGACTCCTACAGCCACAGTCCTTAGAAGGGAAAATGATCAGGATAGATGCAAGACAGACCTGTTCTTCAACCATGCTGTTAAAAAGCTTCATGCAGCAAATAAGAATGAGGCCTGGGCACTCACTCTTTGGCCCAGCCTGACTTTGGGATTCCCAAAGGGCTGAAAAGTAGGTTAATTTTAATTTTCAGAATAAAGAGTAAATGAGCATTTTAGAAAAGAGGTACAGAAGGAATCAAGGTGAACAAATGGAGAGCAAGAGTATCATAGCTTTAAAAAAAAAAAAAAAAAACTATTTAGCTCAAGCAACCAGAAAGAAAAGGAAATGATGCCATTATTTGTTGCCATACTGTAGTGAATTTGAATTTGGTTTGATTTCCTTTGAGTAATGCGGAATGAACCCAGGGCCTTCTTACTAGGCTACATCTCTAGCCTCCCCACCCCATTTTACTTGACAGTGTCTAAGTTGCCCAGGCCCTAGGCTTGAACTTAGGTTCTTCTTGCCTCAGCTTCCCAGAGTGCTGGGATCACAAGCATATGCAATTATGCCTGGCTTTGAAGTTTTAGTTCTTTAGTTATGCAATCAGAAGTGTATAATCCTGCTTAAACAGGTGCTCCTGCAAATTCAGTCCTTGAATATGCTCAATATAGCCCTGGTTTGGAAATGACTTTTATCTAAAAACCGTTAAGTGATAAATCAAGATTTTAATCTCTATTCATTGTCTTTGTGGCATAACATGAAATATCCATCACATGCCTAAAATTTCAGTACTGTAAGAGGCTAGCACAGGAAGATTGCATATTTGAGCCTACCTTGGGTGACTTAGTGAGAACTTATCTCAAAAAATAATAGAAGTGGGCTGGCAAGATGGTTCAGTGGTCTAAAGCGCCTGCTTAAGAAAGCTCAGGTAACTGCAGGAACTACGGTTCGATCCCCGGCACCACATGCTGCGCCAGCCCCACCACCAGGGCAGGCTGAGCCAGCCATAAAATAAGTAAATAAAGAAACAAACAAATAAATAAACAAGCAAACAAATAAATAAAATAAAATAAAAATAAAAATAATAATAAAAGTAAGGCCAGCAGTATAGCTTAGCAGACTAAGCACTTGCTTAGGTAAGCTCAGGGGCTAGGGTTAGGTTCCTGGCCTCGCCTACCATACTGGCTGCTCTCGAGCACACTGAGCCAGTGATGGAGTCTGGGTACTGTGGTGCGTGCCTATAATTCCAGCACTAGGGAGGCAGGAACAGGAGGATCACTATGAGTCTGAGCTACATAGTGAGACCCTGTACAAAAAAAAAAAAAGACAAAAAAAAAAAAAATGAAAGTACTGGAGATGTAGTTCAGTGTGAAGGCCTTTAACCCTGCCAAAAACCTCACCTATCTGTAAACTTGGAACCCCCAGGAGACTCCTTATCCCTGGACATCCCTGGTTGCTCTAAGTTGTTGCTGGTTTTCATCTTTTCTTCCTCATACCATAAAAATTAAAATAACTTAGGGAAAAGAAATAAAATAACTTGGGCCCAGCGAAATAGCTCAGCCGACTAAAGTGCCTGCTTAAGCAGACTGTCAGGGTTCAATCCCAGGTGTGCAGTATCAACCCCAGCCCGAGGGCTCACTGAGACAGCCATTGAGACTGGGCGTGGTGGTGCACGTCTGTAATCCCAGCACTTGAGAGGCTGAAAACAGGACAATCACTATGAGTCTGATCTACATAGTAAGACCCTGTAGACCCTGGTCCTAAGACGAGAGAGAGAGAGAGAGAGAGAGAGAACGAGAGAGAGAACACGTAGATATTTAGAACTTGAGATAGACCAGTGGGTATGGCCAGATACAGTTACTCCAAGAAGTCAGGGCCTGACAGCTGCCCTTGCCTACCATGCCCAGGAGACTGCGTGCATGTGCATATTGTCCAGCATCTGTTCTTTTCTCCTTTCCATGAAGTCGCAGTCAGACTGAAAGTATTCTATCATTAATTCATAATAACTAGATACTATAAAAATAGGCTGATTTTTTTTTTTGGTCTTTTTGAGACAGTGTCTCACTATGCGGCTCAGGCTGTCCTTGAGCTCACTTTTGTAGCCCAGGCTGGTCTGGAACTCACACTGATCCTCCTGCCTCAGCCTCCCATCCCAAGTGCTGGTATTACCGGCATGCGCCACCATGCCCAGCTTGATAATATTTATTGATACAAGTTTCTTAGAAAAATATTTAAAATTAAGGACCTAGGTACTAAATACAGTATTTGTTACATTATCTCTATTAATACTTAGAGAGTACCTTGCTCTTAAATTCTAGCATAAAAAATACAAAGCATAGCCTTTGAAGTAATTCTTGATCAGGACTTCTTGCTGGCTCTGAGAGAGCAGGCTCAGCTTTTATCAGGCTACATGTCACATCTACAACTGTGCTTTGCTTTTTGTTCAGTTTCAATTATATTCCACTATAAAAGCAGCAAATAGATTTATAATGATCATGACCTTGAGGGATTTCTTTTTTTTTTTTTTTTTTTAATTTTATTTATTTATTTATTTGTTTGCTTGTTGTGTTTGTTTGTTTCTTTATTTATTCATTTTGTGGCTGGCTCAGCCTGCCCTGGTGGTGGCGCTGGCGCAACATGTGGTGCCGGGGATCGAACCGCAGTCCCCGCAGTCGCCTGAGCCCTCCTAAGCAGGCGCTTTAGACCACTGAACCATCTCGCCGGCTCAACCTTGAGGGATTTCAAAAAAATTATAAATTTTGTTTATCTTTCGTACCTAGAAGCAGTTGCCATAGTTAACCAACTTTAATAAGGATAAGATCAATTTGTTATAGGGATGCATTCCTATAATCTTGTCTACTCCAGAGGCCAAGGCAGAATGACAAGTTTAAAACCAGCCTACACAATTTAATGAAGCCTTATTTCAAATTAAAAAATAAAAAGGGTTAAGTGTGGTGGTACACACTTGTGAACTCAGCACTTAGGAGGCTGAGGCAGGATTACTGTGAATTTGAAGCCAAACTGGGCTCTATATGGTGAGTTCAAAAAAAAAAAAAAAAAAATTGGAAATAAGCAGAAAGGAAAAAATGGGCTTTTTTTTTTTTTTTTTTTTTTACTGCCTCAGGTTGCCTTACAGGTGGTCAGTGGATCCTGGTGCCTGACTGGGATTGCAGGTGCAAGTGTTTAAACCACTGAGCTATCCTGAAAGTCCCCCAAAATTAGCAGTTTTGTATTTGTCATTTTGAATTAGATTTCAGGCTATTTACATGAAAAAATACACTATCAAGTGGGGTCTATGAAAACTACATGTAAGCTGGGCCATGGTGGCGCACGCCTGTAATCCCAGCACTTGGGAGACTGAGGCAGGAGGATCAGTGGGAGTTCAAGACCAGCTCAGGCTACAAAAAGTGAGCTCAAGGCCAGCCTGAACTGCATAGTGAGACCCCATCTCAAAAAGACAAAAAAAAAGAGAAAGAAAGAAAGAAATCTACATGTATAGGGCCAAGGAGATCACTCAGCAGACTTAAGTGCCTGTCTGGCAAGCACAAGGACTTGGGTTCAATAGCCAATACTGCATACTCTGCTGACCCCCACCCCAGGTGCATTGAACCAGCCACTGAGACCAGGCATGGTGGTACATGCCTGTAATCCCAACTCTGGGAAGGCTAAAAGGAGGAGGATCACTATGAGTCTGGGCTGTATAGTGAGACCCTATACCAAATAAATTTTTAAAAATTAAAAAAAAACTATTAAAGCATGATTAAGACTGAGCATGGTAGTGTGCACCTATAATCCCAGCTCTTGGGAGACTGTAAACAGGAGGATCACTATAATCTAGTAGTGAGACCCTGAGTACCCTGTAGACCTTTCCCTAAAATACAAATAAATAAATAAATAAATAAATAAATAAATAAATAAATAAAATCTCAATGATATTGTTTGTAAAAATAGAAAAATCCATCCTAAAATTTAGAATATCAGTGGGCAGCAAATAGCCAAATAATATTTGAAAAAGAACAAAACTGAAGAACTCACATTTCTGATTTAAAACCTACTACAGGGGCCGGTGAGATAGTTCAGTGGTCTAAAGCACCTGCTTAGGAAAGCTCAGGCGACTGCAGGGACTGTGGTTTGATCCCCGGCAGTTCGATCCCCGGCACCACATGCTGCACCAGCTCCACCAGCAGGGCAGGCTGAGCCAGCCATAACAATAAATAAATAAACAAACAAACAAACAAATAAATAAATAAATACTACTACAAGTTACAATAATCAAAACTCCTAAAAAAAACCTCCTAAGGACAACCACATAAACCAATCAAATAGAATAGGAAGCCTAGAAATAAAACTTCTTATATATGGTTAAGTGACTGAAAATAGTGGTGCCAAGACCACCCAGAAGAGAATGAATAGTCTTCAAGGATCAGTGGTGGGAAGGTAAATATCCATATCCACACGCAAAAGATTACGGCTGGACTCATACCTAACAACATATACAAACATTAAATTCAAAAGAGACCAAAGACCTAAATGTAAACTCTAATACCATAAAACTCTTAAAAGAAAATCTCTGACTTATGAATAACTTTCAGGAGACTGTTAAGTCAGATTCATTCAGAAGTCAAACTAAGTGAATCTTAACCCTCTATTTTTACTTTTATTTCCATGGTTATTGATTTGCGTACCTAGCAGACCCCTCCACATCAGTACTGCTTTTCCTCTTGCTTCCGGACACCCTAGACTCTGATTGAACACTGAACTACTGTACACAATTGTATTGTACAGTTAGCTGGCAGCAGCACAATGTGACAATGTCCAGAAGACACCATGAGCTACTTCTGTGATTTGTTCTCATCTGGGAATATTCGTAATTTGAGGTCTGTTCGTATCTGTTAATATTCCCAACTCGAATGTTGATAAGTCATAGACTTACTATACTTAGTAGCATCACAGAATCAAAAAGAATGAGTATTTATGCACATCACAAAAGTATATAGCAAAGAAAAGAAAAATGGGTTATAGTGCTAGAATAGCTTTCCTTCTAATAGATGGCTAGTATCTACAGTATTTGCTTTCCAGTGAAAGGAGGTTTATTATTTTACTATATTTGTGGAAACAAGTTTAGGCTTATAGTGATGATTTTAAATATTAAGTCTTCATGTTTAGCCCTGTCTGCATATACAGGAAGACTTGGATATTTCAGATTTGTCAACCATTACTTTGTATTTGGAAAAGATGGGTATAAAATACTTATTATTTGATGTTAGTCAATTAGCAAGTACAGGTTGCTTACTCTTCATATTATCATCCATCCTTGACTTAAAAAGGACAGTCTCAGATGGTCTGCCTTATGTTACCATAAAGGGAAAAGAAAACCTTGTGATTGGCAACCAGAGTGGCTTTACATTGTAAAGATCAGAGCTTCCACTATGGTTTGCAAGCACTCAGTTCATGCTGATAATAAGAGACTGATATGAATGTCTTCTGTCCTCAGGTACTTGTTACCTAGGTTTAAAGAAAATTTATATTAGCTTCATAAATATGTAAGGCCTAACTTTTTTTGGCTTATTGTTACTATTTTAAAATTACTACTGACTATCTTTTTTAGCACTCCTATCAAGTGTTTGCCTTTAGGCTTGCAACCATGGAACCAGTAAAGAGGTCCAAGTAAAGATGGTTTGCCTTGCTGCAGTACTAATATCTTTATTCATTCATCTTGCATATCCCCCATCTCCTGTCCCTGTACCCACAGTGAAGCTGCCGCCCATGCTGTCGCCACCCTGGCTGAGGCCACCTTACAAGGAGGGGGACAGATCGTTCTGTCTGGGGAAACCGCAGCAGCTGTCGGAGCACTTACTGGAGTCCAAGATGCTAATGGTAAGAGAGCATAAATATTTTATTGAATTTCTTCCCTGTTTCCACTTAAATCTTCCTGGCTTGCCTGGCAACAAACCGTCCAGTAAGAAGTTGAGCCCGATTGGAGTTTTTCTTCATGGGTAGCATTTGATGCCTAGGAAAATCCTGGGGTCCTCTGATTCCTTTCTCTAGAAGGAGGCTTGAGGTTTCCTGAAGGAAAATGCCACACTGATGGATGGCTAAGTGAAGACTTCTTTAGAAAGTGGTAATTTTACAGTAACAAGACTTGCTGAGAGGGTACTTTAGACTTTGCTGCAGGGCACGTTTTGTCCTTTACCATCTTGTAGGGCAGGGTAGATCAACACCTACAGCTGCACCGCTCTCCAAAAAGGCACAACTGAAACCTGTCCCCAGGGTTAGGCAATGGCTGTAATGAATGTACTTTTCTGCTAGGTCCTGTGGGCTTTGCTTCCTTTTGTATGTGGCCTCACTGAGGACATCTGGATTAGCCAGTAACATACCACCATCCTGCCCTTCTTTCCCAGCTCTTTGACTTCCTGGATATTGATGAATATCCTGATAAACAAAAGGGAAAACGTTCATAGAAATATGGTGGCAAAAACGTACAACTCCAACCCAGCTCTTTGGAGCTACTTCAGCAGGCTCTTGGAGTCAGTGGCCAAGAATTGGGCTGTCCGGGGAAGTACCTCAGAAGTCTGGGTCACAGAGGAGGACCATCCCTGATCTGTGAGACTCTGTGTGATATTTCTTATATATATAGTTAAGCAGGACAAATTAAGTGCTCTATGTTTTGGGGAAAATGTAGCTTTTTATATACTGGAAAGTGGATAAATGAAATATGTACTGTTATTTAGGACTAAAGTTCCTTAATGGCATTAGTGCCCTGGTTGCCTGCCCCTTTTTCTGGTAGGTCCTGAAGGACTAAATACCCTGCTAGTTGGCAAAGTCTTTGAAGATAAACACAGGGGCTGGGGAGATAGCTCAGTAGGATAAGTGCTTGCCTGGCAAGCTCAAGGGCCTGAGTTCAATCCCCGGTTCTGGGAAAAAAAAAAGATAAACACAGTGCTGTGCCCTCCTTTGGAAGTGGAAAAAAAATTCTTTGTTCCCCTAGAGAAGAATAACATAGGAAATTCAGAGCAATTATGACTTCTGAGAATCATTTTCCTTCTTTAAAAAAAATGTAATACCAACTAATGCTTTTTCTCTAGGGCTAGGAGCTCTCTTGAACTAATGTAAATGGACATACAGGGTAGCCAGGCATTGTGGAACTCATCTGAAATCCCAACTAGTTCAAGGCAGTCTGAAGTACATAGTGAGACCCTGTCTCAAAAAAACAAAGAAACTAAATGTAGATGGGGCTGATCTTAGCCAGAATGCTACAGGATAAAGGGCATCTCATAGCCATATATGTTCAGTATGAAATGGGCCCAATATTGAGGAAAACTTCCCGCTAGAATGCTACTCCTATTTCTATACTGTTTCCATTTTCCATCTGAGTCCTAATCTACGCTGCACAGGAGGTAGAATATTTAGCCATGTGACATTCTTTTGAAGTTTGATTGCTGTTAACTTGTAATGGAACTGCTAAAAGACCTTTTTGTGGGTTTGGTTGCCTTTGTTACCCATTCTAATCATGGACCTGTACTTATGAGAACAGATGCTTTATAGTTCTGGCTCCTCTCAGCCTCACCTTTTCAAATGGATATATTTATAGGTAAGTTTAAGGACCATCTGGATATCCAGCCAAGTAACCTATTCAGCAATACAGTGAAGTTGAACCACACCCACTACTGTTGATTACTGGGAGCTACCTCTTTTCAGTAGCCTTGAGTTATGTGAGCCAGTTAATGCTGGATTTTGTATTGCTAGCTGCATTTGTGTTAAGAGAAAAATTCTGTTCTATATCCTAGAAGTCCATAGTTTCAGCCAAGCATAGTGAAACATGCCTGTAGTCCCAGCTACTTGAAAGGCTGAGGTTGGAAGATCATTAAACACACAAATGTTAAGATCAGCCTGAAAAGCAGACCAAGACCCTATCTCAAAAATAAATAAATAAATAAAGTCAGTAGTTCCCCTAAAGCAAGTCATCCTATTTGTGCCTCTCTATACTTGCTGAGCTCAGACCTTCAAAGTTAAACTTCCTCCTTCTCTGTACCTTCTCTGCATCAAAGCAGATTCTTGTCTTGTGTTTCTTATCCTAGCAACTTTATGCAAAGTATTATCATCTCCCTTTGGGAAGCCTGGGAATAAGGCTAATATTGGAGATGATCCAGATAACATTGATTTTCCTTCTATCGTGCATCATTTTCACCCATAAGGCTACAGGATTTACTCTGCAGCTAGTCTGGATTTTCCCAATTCCAGCTAATTTGGTATCTGGCTAGAATGTAAGGTTTTCTCTTTTCATCACCATTTCAGGTAATATCCTGTTGCCCAGCTTCATCACTTGTGTAATGGCAAGTGTATAGCATTTGCCAGTAAATCAAGTTTTGTTTTATTTTGGTTTTGGTTTTTTTTTAATCAAAGTAGCTTCTTACCAAGAAAAATTGGCTGATGGCAGGATAAGATTCTAGTTGTAGGCATAGAACTAACTTGGAAATGGATGCTACTAGAAAAACAAATACATCATATATTACAAAATTTGATTAAATAACAGTCCAACTAGCAGAGGGAGGACAATTACATGTGGAGCTGGAGAAGTCCTATAACCATTGGTAGTGACTGGGGCAGCAAGGGTATAAAATGGCATCCTGTGGAGTATTGTCATGTGTGGCACAAATTTGCCTTCTGGATTACCAAGTCAGACCTGACAAAAAACTATAGCCTGTCATCTAAACTGACACCACCCCACATACCACTATAGGAACTACGCAAGCTCTGGTGTTACTTTTTTTCATTTGTATTTTATCTTTTTCAGTAGAGATAAATGAATCTTCGGTATCCCAAGATGGAGTTTTATGGCTTGGTTTGGTTCAATTTAAGATTTTCACAGATGCCTTTTCATTGAGATGAAGATAGAGTTACCAAACTTACCTCTCTCTCTCTCTCTCTCTCTCTCTCTCTCTCTCTCTCTCTCTCTCTCTCTCTTCTTTCTTCCTTCCTTCCTTCTTTCCTTCCTTCCTTTTTTCCTATCTTTATTGTGCAGGATCTCACTATGCAGCCCAGATTCATAGTGATCCTCCTGATTTCTGCCTCCCTAGTGCTGGGATTACAAGGCATGTGCCACCATGCCTGGTCTCCACCTCCATTTAAGCATGCCCAAGGGCACAGCCAGCGGGCATGTGGTGCTAGGGATCAAGCCCTGGCTCTTGCGCTTACCTAAGCAATCGCTTAGTCCACTAAGCTATACCACCGGCCCTTACTTTATCCTTTAAAAAAAAAAAGTGATTACCTCTACCAGACACACTAATGTACCCCTGAAATCCCAGCATTTGAGAGACTGAGGCAGGAAGATGATTGGTAGTTTGAGGCCAGTCTGTACTACAGAGTGAATTCAAGGCCAGCCTATACTGTATAGTGAGACCCTATTTCAAAAAAGAAAAACAAACATGATGACCTCCATACTTTTCTTGTAACACACCCTAGCATTCAAGGTTTCCCACCTTAGCCTGTTTATTTCCTTTGTCTCCACTGCTTCTCTGCTGGGCTGCAGGTCCTGTGTGCTTCCACGACTCATGCCCCTCAAGACCAGCAGGTTTTTTTGTTTTCCTCCTACTGGGATAATTCAGGACCTTGCACATACATACCAGGCAGGCACTATGCTGCTGAGCTATATCCCTGATCTGTTTTTTTTTTTTTTTTCTTTTTCTTTTTGGATCAGGGATTGAACTCAGTACCTTAACCTTGCGTATTACCAGGCAGGAGCTTATTCGCTGAGCTATATCCCTGCCTCTTGTCTCAATTTTTTTTAACCTAAAAAGGATAATAATTAGGTAATTTGCATTGGAATATCTTAACTATTTTTGTGTCAAGTATGTTTTGAAAAGCTCATTTTATAGTGCTTGTTAATAATTTATTTCCATAATTAGTCAATTCTCTATTTTTGGGTATTTAGGTTATTAATATTTTTTATCATAAAGATAATGCTGGCCAGGTGTGGTAACACATACCTGTAGTCTCAGTGCTCAGAGGAGGCTGAGGCAGGAGGATTGCCATGAGTTTGAGGCTAGCCTGGGCTGCACAGTGAGTTCAAGGCCAACTTAAACTACTAGCAAGACCCTTCCTCAAATAAATGAACAGGGCCTGGGAGATAGCTCGGTAGAATAAGCACCTGCCTGGCAAGCTCAGGGTCCATAGTTCAATCCCTGGTAATGTAAAAAAAAAAAAAAGAAGATAGAAAAAGAAAGATCAAATGAATGAAGAGTTTAAAAATAATAAAGAAGATAATGTGTTAGTACAGTCTGGCCAAAGCTTTGTTTGCTCTCTGCCCTTAACCATGCTTGCTTGTATATTGCCCCAGTGCTATTGAGAACCTACTTCTTTATCTCTCAACACCACCAGATATTAGCATAATTAAAATTTTTCACCTGTTTCGGGGGTAGATAAGTTGTACCTTAATTTGCATTCTCTAGTACTAATAGATTTTCTCTCCACGATTTTATCTGCATTTGTGTGTTTCATTTTTAGCCAATTTGAGGGTTTTTTTTTTTTAATCTTTTTTGTTGGAGTCTTTTTCTTTCTCATTATTTTAGAAAACTTTCATATATTAAGGATTTGTTCTGTTTTGCATGTTTATGTTTCCCTCAATTTATTTTTTATTTTTTAATAGATTTATTTATTTATTTAGACAGAGTTTGGCTATGCAGTTCAGCCTGACCTTGTGCTAACTTTTGTAGCCCCAAGGCTGGTCTCAAACTCACAGCAATCCTCCTGTCTCAACCTCCCAAGAGTGCTGAGAGTACAGGTGTGTGTCACTACACCAGATTCTTAGGCGAGTATGGTGTGCCCTGGCACAGCATGTAAGGTTAGGTAGGGATCAAACTTGGGACCTTGTGTTTGCTGGTAGGTGTTCTTGCCTCTGAGTTATCTCCCCAGCACCTTCCCAGTTTTTAATTTCACTTCTGTTATCTTCATTTGTATTTCCATAATTATCTGTTGCTTTTATGTTTAATGGATATCTTCTGTCCTCAAAATTAGATTGACAATTTTCTTCCAATTTTAATATAGTCTTTTTATTTTGAATGTTATAAAATAGCTGGTTTATTTTAATGTATAGAATTATATAAAACTCTAGATTGATATTTTCCCTTTTATATAGCCCAGTTTTCCAAGCATCATTTATTTTCTTAACAAAAACTTGAAATCCATCTTTCCTGTATTTATAGGAAATATCATCATCATATGCAAAATTCTTTTTTCTGAACTGAGAATCAAACTCAGGACCTTATGCTTGCCAGGCAGGT